>JARQOC010000004.1:266246234-266548588 GCA_033576535.1 Allobates femoralis | reverse complement strand
GGACCATGGGTGTTATGCTGCAGTTATTAGGAGGCTGACACTAAGTGAATATAAAAAAACAGTTCAGCTCCTCCCCTGCAGTATACACCCCCTGGCTGGCACAAGGCGAACCAGTTTCAGCTTAGCGTCAGAAGGAGGCAGATGCGGTCTACAGACCCATATCCATACCTTTTTCATTTTTTCTTCTTTTTAACCAATTTTTTAAATATTTTTAATCCTCTGGATGAAGATTTGACCGGGTGACGGTTCCCTTGGGCACCGCTCTCCCACAACCACCAACAGACGAGAACGTGGGGTGTTAACTCCACGTACCCCCTTCTGCAACGAGGGATCTGTCCTATTTTTTATTTTTCATTTTTCCATTTTTTATTTTTGATTCTTATTTTTACTCTTCCATACTAATGGGTGATGGTCCTCCGGGCACTAATTTCCCACATTTATCAGAAGGGCACCTCCCTGTATCCCACACTGCACCTGGCAGCATCCTTGGCTCCTCTCTGGCAGCCACTTTGCTCTCTGTGCTGCTGACCGCAGATACACAGTTGAAGGACCATCATCCATGGCCCTCCCCAGCCTCCATAGGGGGCCTTTTGCTACACATGGGGTTGGGAGCTTACTCACTGGACCGGATTACCAGGTGAGGTACATGGTCCAGGTGGACGGTCCCTTTGTAGCGGTGGGGCCCCCAAGCGGCGCTCGACTGCCTCACACATCGTGGGATACGGTCCCACGTTCAGATAGTTATTAATTTAACCCCTGTCTCCGGCCTGCATATAGCCCCGCCCACTATGGTGATGTTTCCTCCCAGTCATGCCTCGGTGTGAAGTCACTGTTTGTCACCGGAATCCCACCCGGCGGCTCCCATAGGGGGATTCTCTTCCCTGTTGGCACGTCTTGCTCCCCGTGAGACTTCACAGCGCGCCCCTCATATCGGCCCCGTCCCCCTGCACATGTGGTGTTCACAGTACAAGCTGCATCTGAGCTCACCGCTATCAGCACCTCAGCAGCTGCAAGGGGGACACACGGACCACCATGATCCAAGGCTGCACTGGATATCTGATTGCTCATCCATCGGGGTAAGGAGCTCAGCAGACTCCCTCTGCTGCAACTCATTCCTCCCTCTCCTGCCTATTAGTGCATACCCCCAGTATACACCATATCTTCCATACCTGTATGTGTAGTTGTATTCACGCACATTGACCCTAAAACTCATGCAGAGCTCAAAGGCCACAAAAAAGGTCCCTAAGATCCATACGGTTTATTATACCTCCTGTGTTACTTGCCACTCTGAGCTGCCGCGCGTCCATGTTGCCCTGCACTGTCTGAATTGTGAGTCTGCAGTTGCCCAGGAGCCCTCCGCCGCTGCTGCACCCCCCTGCGCCTCAAACCCACCCGAATGGGCCCAGTTCCTGTCACAATCCATGTCACAATCCATGGACAAACTACTGTCTCAGTCTATGGACAGACTCTCTTCTACCCTGGCCCAGGCCCTGCAGAGCTGTCCAATGCCCAGCACGTCCGACCAGGCAGAGGCGCAGACGGACACTCCTGTGCAGGACAGGCTGATCGAGGCTGCCTCTGACCGGGACGGGTCACCTTCCTGGTCTGGGGTCACACGTAAGAGGCAACACAGAAGCGTCTCACCCGCATCCTGACAGGGTTCTTATACCTCCCTTATCAGGGACCCGGACCCTATATCACCCCCACCTAACGTCTGGATTTGGACCCCGAGTCAGACACATTTTTTAACCTGGACTCCCCAGACACGCAGGCTATGGTTAACGACCTGATCACTGCTGCCAACCAAGCGCTAAAGGTCGATGATCCCCCATATTCAGCTCCTGATCATGCTTTGACCTTCAAAAGGGCAAAACGCCTACAAATGTTGTTCGCAGTCCATCCTGAGTTTCAGGATATCCTGTCAAAGCACAGAAATCGCCCAGACAGACGGTTTGGAAATCATAAGGCTTTCGAGGCTCGCTACCCTTTTCTCCCTGCCTTAGGTCAAGATTGGGCGGATTCCCCACCCGTTTATCTCCCAGTTTCCCGCCTGGCTGCGAAAACTTTACTTTCTCTTCCAGACGGGTCCTTCATTTAGGACCCAACCGATAAGCAGGTTGAACAGCTGGCTCGATCGGTTTTTGAGGCATCTGGTTCATCCCTTTCACCCTCATTTGCTTCAGTGTGGGTCGCCAAGGCAATCATTACCTGGGCAGATACCCTACAAAACTCCCTGCAGAACAGTGGCCTTCTATTAGAGCTAGTGGACATAGCAGCCCAAATCGCAGATACCGGGGATTACCTCATTCAGGCGTCCCTCGATTTGGCTAATTGCGCAGCAATCGTGGCCTCAAATGCTATCACAATTTGCAGGGCGCTCTGGCTCCGCGAGTGGGTGGCGGATTCTGCATGAAAGAAATCCTTGACTTGCCTTCCCTATCAAAGTGGTCGCCTTTTTGGTGAGCGATTGGACAAGCTCATTTCAGATACTACCAGAGGGAAGAGTACATCTCTTCTATAACACAAGCCAAGACGCCCCTTTGTCAGGCATCAGCAGACACGTTTCTGGTCCATTCAGTACTCCTTTGGCTGGGCTGCGTCATGCCCACCCCCTAATACCAACCGCTCGCCACGCAGGGACAGGGGTGCACAATTGACCCACAAATCTAGCACAGCATGGCAATCACGGACAAAGCAATCCAGACCTAGGAGACCCAGATCCCATAGGTTCTCCTCGTCCTAACTCGCCCTCATCCACGGAAGACACCACCTTAATAGGTGGCTGACTGTACTTGTTTCAGCATGTCAGGCTCGCCATCGTAGTAGACAGGTGTGTCAGGGAACTGGTGTCTTCCGGTTACAGCATCCAGTTTATCACCCGTCCACCAAATCGTTTTTTCCTCTCCATTTTCCTCAAAGTCCCCAATGAACGCATGTGCCTTTTTTCAGATTGTCAATTCCCTTCAACAAGCGGGAGTCATCATTCCCGCTCCGGAGGCTGAGCACTTCAGAGGTTTCTATTCAAACCTCTTTGTAGTTCCCAAGAAGGACGGCTCCATACGTCTTATCTTGGATCTGAAGCATTTCAACAAATACATCTGACTTCGTCACTTCAAGATAGAGTCCCTCCGCTCCATTATCACATCCATGGAGGAGGGAGAGTTCTTGGCCTCAATAGATATTCGAGATGCATACCTACACATCCCGATCTTCCAGGCACACCAACAGTACCTGCTCTTCACGATTCACAGGGAGCATTTCCAGTTCGTCACCTTACTCTTCGGGCTCGCGACGACACTCAGGGTTTTCACCAAAGTCATGGCTGCCGTCATGACTATTCTTCACTCCCGGGATGTAGTCGTTCTACCCTATTTGGACGACCTTTTGATCAAGGCTCCTGCCTTCGCGGACTGCGAAGAGAGCGTCCAAATCGCTATAGATACGCGCTCTCGTCTGGGGTGGTTGGTCAATCGGAAGAAATCTTCCCCGATTCGGGATCAGACAATCACCTTCCTGGGGATGGTTTTCGATACCTCCTATGCATTGGTGGTTCTCCCTCGAGACAAGTCCCGAGCCCTGCGTTAGGGTGTCCGCGTTCTTCTCCAACCCTCGTCTCACCCCATTCGGTTCGGGATGAGTGTTTTAGGCATGATGGTGGCGGCAATGGAGGAAGTTCCATTTGCCCAGCTGCAATTCAGGCCTCTGCAGTTGGCTCTTCTATCAGCCTGGGACAGGAGCTAATTCACCCTCGACCGGACCTTTTGGCTATCTGCCCAGGTCAGGCAAAAATTATGTTGGTGGCTGCAGCCAGATTCCATCTCGTGGAGGAGATAATTCCTCCCGGCTCATTGGGCGGTACTCGCCACCGACACCAGCCTGGTGGGCGGTCTTCCACCAGCACACGACTCAGGGACGTTGGTCCCACCACGGGTCCACCCTTCTCATCAATTTTCTGGAGATTCGGGTCGTTTCTTTGCCCTGCAGGTGTTTCATGACCTACTAGTGGGTCGCCACATTCGAGTCCAATCGGACAACGCCTCGGCTGTGGCATATGTCAGTCATCAGGAAGGCATCCGCAGCGGATAGGCGATGCGTGAAGAGGAGTCAATCCTTCGCTGGGCCGAGTCCACCCGGTCGGTTCTCTCAGCGGTGCACATCCCAGGCGTGGACATCTGGGTGGAGGATTTTCTCAGATTTCGAGGGTCTCGCATCTGGAGAGTGGGCTCTATATCCGAAGGTATTTCAGCAGATTTGCTGTCGTTGGGGGACTCCTGACGTGGACCTCATGGCATCCCGTCTGAATGCCATAGTGCCCACATTCATGGCCTGGTCGCACGATCCACTGTCCGTCAGTACGGACGCATTAGTCCAACCGTGGACTCCGTTTCATCTGCCTTACATGTTTCCTCCTGTGCCCTTAATACCGCGGGTAGTGAGGAAAATCAAGACTGAAGGTGTCCCTGTCATTCTGGTGGCACCAGATTGGCCCAGACGTGCTTTGTACACCGATCTGGGGAGGCTTATCGCCGACTCGCCTTGGCGGCTACTGGACTATCCGGGCCTACTAACCCAGGGTCCAATATGCCACCAGAACTCGACAGCCCTCAGTTTGACGGCGTGGGTTGAGACCTGAGTTTTAACCCAGGCGTGTTATTCTGCTGCAGTGATCAACACAATGATCAGAGCGAGAGAGCCCGCCTTGGGCCTACTATGACACATGGAAATCCTTTTTGTCATGGTGCAAAGATTGGGGCCATTCCCCTCTTGTCTTTTCTTTTCCCATATTTCTAGGATTCCTTCAGTCAGGATTGGATCCTGGCCTTTCCATCAGTTCTCTTAAAGGTCAAATATCTGCACTTTCGGTGCTTTTTCAGCGATGACTTGCTACGAGACCGCAAGTCAGGATTTTCATTTAGGGTGTCTCTCGCCTGGTTTCCCCTTATCGGAGACCACATGGGACCTGAAGCCTGGTTCTGGATGCACTTCAGAAGCCTCCCTTCGAGCCTCTGAAGGAAATTTCGCTCCCCTTCCTGTCTTGGAAGGTCGTTTTTCTCATGGCAATAACCTCAATACGGCTTGTCTCAGAGCTGGCCGTGCTGTGCTGCAGAGCTCTTTTCCTGTTTTTTCATCAGGATAAGGTCTTGCTTCGTCCGGTGCCCTCGTTTCTCCCGAAGGTTGTCTCTTTTTTTCCCCCTGATTGAAGAGATCACTCTTCCCTCATTTTTGTCCGACACCAGTGCACCGTATTGAAAGAGCTCTGCAAACCCTGGACCTGATGAGAGCTCTTAGGATCTACGTATCCAGAACAGCGCCTTTCCGGAAGTCTTATTCCCTGTTCATTCTTCCGGAACAGAAAAGGAATGTCCAAAGCCACACTAGCCAGGTGGATCTAGTCTACCATCCAAGAAGCCTATCGATAACAGAACATGTCCATTCCAGATGGGTTAAAGGCGCACTTGACTCGTGCAGTTGGAGCATCCTGGGCTGTTCGTCATCAGGCGTCCACTGAGCAGGTGTGCAAGGTGGCAACCTGGTCTAGCCTGCATACGTTTGCAAAGCACTACAACGTACATACTCAGTCATCAACAGATGCAAGTCTTGGTAAGCGTATTTTGCAGGCGGCGGTGGCTCACCTTTAAGTTGGTATGTTTTTCAGGAGGTGTTATATTTCTGAGTTTGTTTTACCCACCCAGGGACTGCTTTAGGACATCCCGTGGTCCTGTGTCCCCCAATGATGCGAAGGAGAAAAGGGGATTTTTTTCTGTACTCACCATAAAATCCTTTTCTCTGAGCCTCTAATTGGTGGGGACAGCACCCTCCCTGTTGCCCGTACCGGGCCTTTTAGTTCCTTTGTGATTCTTGAGTTTCTCTAAAGGTGCCGTTACATGCTAGGATATCGTTAACGATATCCTTAGAACGATCATGTGACAGTGATCGTTCCGACATCGTTAGTGCATTGTCACACACAAGGATATCGTTAATGATATCCCATTCGGCAACGCACCAGTTAAATAGGAGAGCAAGGACTGAACGATCTTTTAAAGCGACAGGAATAGGATATTTTTGAACGACATCTTTCAAAAAGGTGTCACACTGAAAGATGTAGCTTCTTCAAGCAGCGTTAATTAGACGATGAACGATAGATTTGAGGTCGGGATCTCATTTTTTGGATGAACGTTCCAACGATTTTTCCATCCTACATCGTTCATTTACAATCAAGGACGCACAAACAATATTGTTAGAATGTTCAGAAATCCGTGACGTTTCAAGGATATCGATAACGAGATCCTAGCGTGTGAAGCGGCCTTTATGGTTACTTTATGATATACTTATATTTGCTTTCCCTACTGCTTGGTCACTGAACTGGTTTGGCTTGTGCCAGCCAGGGGTGTATACTGCAGGGTAGGAGCTGATTTGTTTTTTTATATTCACTTAGTGTCAGACTCCTAATGACTGCAGCATAACACCCATGGTCCTGTGTCCCCCAATTAGAGGCTCAGAGAAAAGGATTTCACATTGAGTACACACAAAAATCCCCTTTTTACAAGTATGAAAAAAAGAAAACCTAAAAGAACAAATCACCCCCCTTTCGCCCCATTGAAAATAAAGCTGTTGATACCAAATATCTATTTTTTTTTTAATCACGTTCAGAAATGCCTGATTTATCAAAATATAAAATCAATTGTTCAGGTCTGTAAACTGGAAAATGGAAAAAAATTCCAAACCCCAAATTTACGTATTTTGATCACTGCAACATTGTAATAAAATGCTATAACAAGTGATCAAAACAGTGCATCTACACAAAAATGGTATTATTAGAAATGACAGGTCAAGCCACAAAAAATAACCCGTCACACGGCCCCAGATCCTAACAATGAGAACGCTACATGTCTCAGAAAGTGGCCGAAACGTGCAATTCTCGTTCTTTAAAAACTTCACATTTTTTTACCATTTGGATAACAGTAAAAGTATACATGTTTGGTATCTATGATCCGACCTGAGGCACCACACCGTCATGTCACTTTTACCATAAAGTGAATATGATAAATAAAAAGCCCAAAAAACAAATATGTAATTACACTTTCTTTGCAATTTCACCGCATTTGGATTTTTTCCCATTTTTCTGTATGCTATATGGTAACATATACAATTTCATTAAAAAATGCAATTCGTCTCGCAAAAAACAAGCCCTCATATGGCTATATTGCCAAGAAAATAAAAAAGTTATGGCTCTTGAAAGAAGGGGGGGAAAAAACGGAAAATCGCCAGGGGGTGAAGGGGTAAAAGGGATTTTCCACTATTGTGATATTGATGATCTATCCCCAGGTTTGGCACTTGGTATCCCCTCCTATCAGCTGTTACCAGCCCCAGCACAACTCCGTACACTGATTAGTGGCCACTTGCACTGATCAGCGCTGTCCTGTTCAGGTCCTACTGATCTGGTAACAGGTGATTAGTGCAGGTACAGGGTGTGAGACCCGCACCCATCTGCTATGATAAGGACGGGTTATCAACCTCGGTGGAGTTCACAACCAATTTAAATGATTTGTAGCATATAGATTTATATCTCTGTGTCCATATTCTGGCAGTATGGAATGGTGTATTATTAGACGACTTTTATTTGGGAAATATTGTTTCCTGGATTTTGATATTTTAGTTGTCATGCTGACTTGAGAATATTTAGTTACTAGGAGTGTTTTTTGTTTTGCAGATACACACATGCAGAAATTGAAAGACTGAGAGAGTAAGTAACCTTAACTATATATTTTTAGATTTAAATGGATTATTCAATTAATAAAGTTATCACAAAGCCACAGAATAAGTGATAACCTCTTGATCTGTGGGGTCCAACCACTGGAGGCAGGGTTGTCAGAAAGGGGCTGTCAAGCACTTTGCTAGGCTTTTCCTGGCAGCCCCATAGATAATGAATGGACTGGCAGTCGGAATCTGTCCAATTTGGAAGGGGGATAAAAATTCACCAATCTGAGTGGCATCCCATCAGTAGGACGCCCCCGAAGAGGAAGTTATCACCCATTCACGACCTATGACATACTGGTACCACATAGGTTGTGTCTCTTGCTTTGCTTTTTCAGTATGCAAGCCTTCATCTTCCTGTGCACATGTTGGCTGGGAGAATCATACTGTTATATCAGTATTACTAGACAGTGATCATGGTAAAAGAAAATTGTGGAATTGTATTTTTTCTTTTTTTTTTTGCAATTTCACCGCACTTGGAATTTTTTTCCCGTTTTCTAGTACACTAAATGGTAAAATGAATGATGTCTTTCTAAAATACAATTCGTCCCACCCTCATATGGCTATCTTGAAGGAAAAATAAAAAAAAGTTATGGCTCTTGGAAGAAGGGGAGACAAAAACACGAAAGTGCAAAATGGAAAATCACAATGTCATGAAGGGGTTATCTGGACAACCCTTTTAAGCTCAGATATACATTTTGCTAGCTTTTGCGAATGAGCAGGTATTATAATTTACATAAATAAAGCTTCTCATTCCCATTTCAATTTTCCAATCTGTTATTAGCATTGTTACAATTCATCTGTGATAGTGTACTGTAGCTGTGATTTGTCCTGTATCTGTGTACACATTACATGTTCAAGACAGACCTCTTATCTCTGAAAGTGAATTAGCTTTATTTGCTAAAGCCATTTTGCTCCTCTTGAGTTTGCTAATCGGAGTAATCATTGGGACTGATGTTTTTTCTAAGGCTGGCATCACACTACGTTTTTGTTCCTGTTCGTTGGATCCTGTTTTTTGCAGGATCCAACGAACAGGAACGGACAGGACCGGATTGGCAACTCCAGATGCCATTTCCATGTCCGGTCCGGTATCCAGACACAGAAAGAGCAGCGGAGAGCCGAGCCTGTGACAAGTGCTGTCAGCGCTGTGTAATATCACTATAGCAGTGTATCTAGGCATCGTTTTTGGGACTGAAAGAATCCTGCACTGGATTCACAAAACCGGATGGCCAAATAGGGCCAATCTGACAAAAACGATCCTGCTCTGCGAACGGAACAGGATGGGAAAAAACGTAAAGTCCAAATGAAGGACCGAACAGTCAGTTTGTCTTCAGGTTGAAATAATTGGCAGTGATGGATAACTGTCCACCCCTGTGTCACATGTAAATACGGATTGTGTGCAGTGAATATAATGGCAATTACAGCCAGCCTGGTCTCAGCTGTCCCAGTGCTGTAAACCGTAATGGTCAGCCAAAGCAGAAAGTGTTTAATATTCCTGCAATGCCACCAAAGAAAAATACACTGATGTGATTGTCTCTTCTTTGTTTTGTCTTTCTTATTCAGGCTTCGGGTGAAGCATGGGAATGACTGGGCGACAATAGGAGCTGCTCTAGGTCGGAGTGCCTCATCTGTAAAGGATCGATGTCGACTGATGAAAGAAACCTGTAAAACAGGTGCAAGTCTTTCCCAAGTTATCATTTTAGTTGGATATGTTCTGGTCTTGCTTATGATTTGCATAATCCTTCATATTGTTATCAAAGCAGGCTGCAGCCAAAGTCACTTATTTTCATAACCAGCAGCACCACTTTAGATTTAAAGTGTTATTCCCAACATGGCAAGTTATCACCTATTCCTTGTGATCAACACTCCATTTTGCACGTCGTTAGTATTTTAACTTTTGAGACCCCCACAAGTTCCAAGAATAGGGCTCTGAAATGTTATGTTGGACATGAACAAACTGCCCTGCATGCAAATCAGAGCTTCATTTATTGTCAGAAAGTACCGCAAAAGTCAGTGCGTATTTCAGAGCCATTTGCTTGGGATCTATGGGGCCTCCAGCAATGGGGCCAACACAAATCAGTAATTATTCACCAATTCTTGATTAGCTTAAAGTTTGCAATGTTAGGAATGATCCTGTAAAATATAATGTCTTGGCTACCTGCTTCAACCACTAGAGTGAGCTTGTGAGCTTATAGTGTTATTATTGAGGTTGGTGTATAACATGCAACTGGCTCCTATGCTCCCTCTAGTGGCAGTTGCGGGTAGCCAGAATGTAAAACTTATTTTTTTCTGTAAATACTGTAGCCATCCTGTTGAAAGTATACTGTAAAAGCTGCTGTCAGTAATGCAACTTCTATTATAAAAAATTAGCTTCAGTCCACAGTTTAATATACATGCAGCAATTAGTGAGTGTGCAGTCAGTAATAGCTGCAGTGTGTCTATAAAAGCTATCAGTATATATAAGAGAAAGGTTAGTAAGGTCTGAATGTTTGCTGCTGGAGACGAGGTGCAGCCCTTATCTCATAAAGGGGAACCAGGGAACTTGCAGTCTGGTCTGTGTTGTGCCTATGTGGCCTACTTATAGACTGCCATGCTGCAGGTAACAATGATGCTTGCTCCATATTAGCCTTTATCTAATGCAAGTCTTAATAATTTGCTGGTGTTTGGCCAATTGACTCAGACTTTCTTCATGAGCTTATACGTATGGATTTTAGGAAAATGGACTGATGAAGAAGAACGACGTTTAACAGATGTGGTGCATGAACTTACTGGTACAGAAAGTGGGGACATAGTCACCCAAGGGGTCTCCTGGGCATCAGTAGCAGAACGGATGGGGACTCGTTCTGAAAAGCAGTGCCGCTCCAAGTGGTTGAACTATTTAAATTGGAAACAAAGTGGTGGAACTCAGTGGACCAAAGAAGACGAAATCAACCTCATTTTAAGGTATGTGTAGGAGCTGCGGGAGGACAACTACTGAATGGCTTCAAAGTAATCATGAAGTTTGGCATACGACAAATCCAGCTCTGTTTACTCTGTAATGGTACCTTTACATGCCGCGACGGCAGGCTGGATACATCGCGCTACTTCGCGTGCACGAGCACGCTCAAACGGCTACAAACGGTCAACGCACCCTCTTTACACGCCGCGACAAGGTGCGCTACGCCACGCTACATCTATAGCTAGCTACATCGCCGGGTGTCTCAAGTAGCCAGCTGTAGCGTAGCGTACCATGTTTACACACCACTCCAACAAGCTACTATGGGCGGACCCGGTGCAGCAGGGATAGCACATAGGCGTGCAACAATCTTGGATTACGAGCCGTCCGTATGATGATAGGACAGCGCAATATCATCAGGATTGGCCAGGCATCGCAGGAGGCTGGTTAATAGAGCACGCTCGAGTAATTGTGTAGTGTGACTGGTCAGCTCCTTAAATATCCCGCCCTATGCTGCGACTACCAATCATAAAGCAGGAGCGACCTCCAATGATCGCAGATGGGGCGCGGTAACATGGCGACTGTGTCACGCCTTAGATACATGGCAGCCACATCGCCGGGTGTCCAGAGTTGCCTTCCGTTGCTTCTTTACACGCCGATACAGCTCGCTACAATCGGCGATGTTGCCTTAAGTTTATGAGCAGAGCCCATAAACAGATGTATCTGTCGCCGGCTGTAGCGTCGCCTCTTCAGACGCCGCTACTACAGGCGATATGGACGCTACAAGCTACAATTGTAGCTTGTAGCGCGATGTATCCAGCCTGCCGTCGCGGCGTGTAAAGGTACCATAAAGGTAACACTTAGGTGGTTCTATGCTTGATAGAGAAAAGGACAGTGACATAGTTATTGAAGAAAGCGTGTCAGTCATCAATGGTGTCTTGTATCTTTATTGTAGATAAAACATAGTAGTTAGCATACAGCAGGATGAAGTTACTGCATGTAGGCGATGGCTGTTTCGTGCTGCACCACACTTCATCTGGTCTGTTTCCGTTACAATGCACCAACTCCCTCCCTCCCAGCTGCTATGCTTTATCTAAAAGAAAGATACAAAACACCATACGTATCCATTTTCCTCCTTGTCTGTGCCTGAAGACGTATCAGGAGAGCCGCCACGTCCTCTTTAACCCCTTAGTGATGGAGCCAATTTCCCCCTAATGACCAGACCTTTTTCTCCTTCGCCTCATTGGGGGACACAGGACCGTGGGTGTTATGCTGCTGTCCACTAGGAGGTGACACTAAGATACTTCTAAAAAAACAAGAAAACAGTGTAGCTCCTCCCCTGCAGTATATACACCCTGGCTGGCTCCAGCCTCACCAGTTTTTGCTTAGTGTCTCATTAGGAGGTAGATGCGGTCCAAGGACCACAATACTAGTACATAGTTAGGTTTTTTTTTTTTCCTTAGATTTTTAGATTCTTTTTTCTTTTTACAAGGATACTAGAGGGCGACGGTATCTCTGCATACCGATCTCCCAAAACCAACAACAGACGGGAACGCGGAGTGTTACCTCCACGTACCCCCTTCTGCTTCGATGGACAGGAAGCAAGGCGACGGTTCCTCAGCGTTCCGATTTCCTTGTGTTCCGTTTTTTCGCCGGCGTTATCCCTACTCTACCCCCTGCGGGACCCAGGGTGACAGGCACAGCAACCTCCCAGGATCTCTGGAGCAGATCCTGCCGGACAGGGACGCCAGGCCGACACTCTCCTCATACTCCTGGGATTATGAGTCGAGCATTCAAGATGCCCTCCCCATTCCCTGCCAGGGGTTTTGGGTTGAGGTGCCTCCATAAGGTAAGCAGGGCTCCTGAGGGACCCTGCATGCATGTGTTCTCTCCCTGTGAGCTGCAGGTTGGGCTTCAGCTTTCCCTAGCTCCCATAGCCCTGGCCTGCGGACCTTAGTATTGCCCCTGGAAGGCTGCAACTTTTACCTTGGCTCCCCTGCTCCTGGGGGCCTGGGCTGGGTCCTCCACTGCAGGGATTCAGAGGGCCGAGGGCACTCGCGGCGTGTGCTTCCCGCACTTCCGCGCCGATGCGCGCTCGTTTTCGGCCTCAGGAGCCTAATCGAGCCCCCGGCTTGCGGCCTACTCCTAAGCCCGCCCCTGTTGCCGCCCCTCGTCGCCGCCCCCGGGTGACGTCATGCGGCCGGGAATTAGAGATCCCGGCCGTGTTACTAGAGGCGGATCTCTTCTCCCTGGCGCGTCTCGCTCATCGCGAGACCTCCTGCGCGCCTTTTCTCTGGGAGAGGACGCCCTGGCCGCCATCTTCTGTGCCCAGCACCACGAGGGACGGTTTTTCTCAGGGGGACACCGGACCTGGCCTGCAGTCCACTGGAAGCGGTAAGGGGCACAGCATTCGCTGGTGCCCTCAGTCTGCTTGCATTTTAGCTGTGCACTCCTCCCTTCAGTGTACTGCACCTGCTGCTTCTCTTCCCAGCAGCATACATAGTGTCTCTTAGGCTGCAGCTCTCCATAACAATATGCAGAACTCCAAGAGCAACAAAAAGGGCTCTAAGATGGCTACATTCTTTGCCTCTTGCACAACCTGCAAGAACCATCTGCCCAGCGGTCAGACGACCCCTTTCTGCCAGGCCTGTGACCCATCTAATACAGAGCCGGTCAGTACAGCTGCCCCTGCTCCTGAGGTTTCCTCGGAGCCCAGCGCCTCTGCCGCCACTGATAGTCCCCGCGCTACCCCTGATTGGGTGGTCTTCTTGTCTCAGTCCTTAACTCAATCCATGTCTCAATCCATGGACAGACTGACTTCGACTCTGATACAGGCTATGCATGCCCAGCCCACGGCAGATACCCCTGCGCCCCCTGAGCCCGAACAGGATACCGCTCAGAGACACGATTCTGACCCCAGGGAGCAGAGACAGGAATCTTCCTCCCACCGGCCCTCTCTTAAGAGAAGGGACCCCCCTCCCTCTCCTTCAGGGAGCTCCCAGGGTTCTCCGTCCCATGACCAGGGACCAGGGTCCCCTTCGTCTCAAGGTCCATACGATTCTGACCCGGAGCACGAAATGTCGCTTGACTTGGACAACCCTGACACTCAGTCTCTGATTCAGGACCTGATTACGGCCGTCAATCAGACCTGTAAAGTTGATAGCCCCACTTTAGAAGCTCCAGGGTCCGCAATATCATTTAAACGAACAAAGCGGCCACACAAGTTTTTCACGGACCACCATGAGTTCCAGGAACTCATGACCAAGTACAGAAATCACCCGGATAAACGTTTTGGTAACCGAAAAGCCATGGAATCTCGCTATCCCTTTCCCCCTACTGTAAGCCAGAATTGGGCTGAGTCCCCACAGGTTGACCCGCCAGTCTCCCGTCTGGCCACACGTACACTCCTCTCCCTTCCAGACGGATCATCTATCAAGGATCCTACCGACCGTCAGGTTGAGCAATTAGCTCGGTCTATTTTTGAGGCTTCGGGCTCGGCATTGTCCCCTATTTTTGCCTCAGTCTGGGTAGCCAAGGCGGTTACCACCTGGGCATCCTCTCTCCGTGATAATTCTCAATCTCTGGAAGACTCAGAGATGGCTGCTCAGATCTCCGTCGCGGCTGAATATATCCTTCAAGCTTCCCTGGATGCTGCTGCCTGTTCAGCTATTGCAGCAGCTAACGCTATCACCATCCGCAGAGCGCTCTGGCTGCGTGAATGGAAGGCAGACTCAGCCTCCAAGAAATCCCTAACCAGCCTGCCGTATCTCAGCGGACGACTGTTTGGGGAAAAGCTTGACAAGCTGATTTCGGATGCCACCGGAGGGAAGAGCACTTCCCTCCCGCAACAAAAGCCGAAACGTCCCCTTTTCAGACGTCAACAGACTCGGTTTAGGTCCTTTCGCAACTCATTTGGATGGTCGACCTCCCGCCCTCACAGGCTAATACCAGATTCCCACGGAGAGATAGAATCTCGCAGGCTCCGCAGAGAACCTCGACTTCCTGGCAGGCACGCTCCAGACAGTCAAAGTCCAAGGGATCACGGTCCCAACCATTCTCTTCTTCCTGACTCTCTTCCCCTCCCGGACGATCCCTCCCGAGTAGGCGGCCGCCTCTCTTTTTTTCGGGACATCTGGCTTGCAGTCATAGACGACAAGTGGGTCAGGGAGGTGATTTCGTCCGGATATTCCATAGAATTTCACACCCGCCCGACCAAACGTTTCTTCCTGTCTTCCCCCCCGAGGTCTCCAAAGAAGGCTCGCGCTTTCTTCAAGGCAGTCGACTTTCTTCGGCAGGCAGGAGTCATTGTGCCAGTACCTCCAAACGAAAGGTACACAGGGTTCTACTCGAACCTCTTTGTGGTGCCCAAAAAAGACGGGTCGGTGAGGCCGATTCTCGACCTCAAGTTTCTCAACAAATTTATCAGACTGCGTCACTTCCGCATGGAGTCGTTGCGATCCATCATCACTTCAATGGACGAAGGGGAATTTCTCGCGTCGATAGACATCAGGGACGCGTATCTCCACATACCAATCTCTCATGCCCATCAGCGATTCCTACGCTTCGCAGTGGGTCAGGACCATTTCCAGTTCGTAGCCTTGCCGTTCGGCCTCGCCACTGCCCCAAGGGTTTTTACGAAGGTCATGGCCACGGTCATGAAGCTACTTCATTCCAGGGGAATCATGGTCTTGCCCTATCTGGACGACCTTCTTATCAAGGCACCATCCTTCACAGACTGCGACGAAAGTGTAAAGATCACCATGGACACACTCGTCCGTCTAGGCTGGTTGTTAAACCTTTCCAAGTCCTCTCCAATCCCGAGCCAGACCATCACTTTTTTGGGAATGGACTTCGACACTCATCGAGGGCTCGTTCTGCTTCCGCGCGAGAAGGCAGTCGCCTTGCGGCAAGGCGTTCGTACTCTTCTACTGCCAAGACCTCATTCCCTTCGCTCAGGAATGAGAGTCCTGGGAAAGATGGTAGCGGCTATGGAAGCGGTGCCGTTCGCTCAGTTGCATCTCAGGCCACTCCAACTCGCTCTCCTGTCTCGCTGGAACAGGAATCCGGCTACTCTAGACAGGACCCTGCGACTGACCGCAGCAGTGAAACAGTCTCTTCTTTGGTGGCTCCGTCCTGCCTCTCTCCAGGTGGGCAAGTCCTTCCTGCCGGCACATTGGAACGTTCTGACCACCGATGCCAGCCTAACGGGCTGGGGAGCGGTTCTCAGTCACCACACGGCTCAGGGCAGGTGGTCCCGTCAAGAGACCACTCTTCCCATCAACTTACTGGAGATTCGGGCCATCTTCCTAGCCCTGCGGGACTTCCATCATCTGCTAGCAGGGCGTCACGTGCGAGTCCAGTCAGACAACGCCACGGCGGTGGCATATGTAAACCACCAGGGCGGCACGCGCAGTGCAACAGCAATGCGCGAGGTCCGCCCGATACTGGAATGGGCAGAATCCACGAGATCGGTGATTTCAGCCGTCCACATTCCCGGGGTGGACAATTGGGCGGCAGACTTCCTCAGTCGCCAGGGCATCGCCTCGGGAGAATGGAGCCTGCACCCCGATGTCTTCCATCAAATATGCATCAAGTGGGGGACTCCGGACGTGGACCTGATGGCCTCACGGCTGAACCGCAAGGTATCCAGGTTTATGGCCCGATGCCACGATCCTCAAGCTCTGGGAGCAGACGCTCTGGTCCAGCCCTGGACTCAATTTCGTCTTTGTTACATCTTCCCTCCGCTTCCCCTCATACCCAGGGTGGTGAAGAAGATCAAAGCGGAGGGTGTGCCAGTCATTCTCGTCGCTCCAGATTGGCCACGTCGCGCATGGTACGCCGATCTGGTCCGTCTTCTCGGCGACTCCCCCTGCCGTCTCCCAGATCGGCCAGATCTACTCTCACAGGGTCCTCTCCTCCACCAGAAATCCTCGGCCCTGAGTTTGACGGCGTGGCCGTTGAGACCTGGGTGTTAACCCAGGCAGGTTTGTCTCCGGATGTCATCACAACCATGCTTAATGCAAGGAAGCCTTCTTCGGCTCGCATTTACCATCGCACTTGGAAGGCCTTCTTCTCCTGGTGTAACTCTCAGAACCGGCCGCCCATGCAATTCTCATTGCCAGCCATTTTAGGGTTTCTTCAGTCTGGTCTTGACTCCGGTCTTTCCCTAGGCTCTTTGAAGGGACAAGTTTCTGCCTTGTCCGTTCTTTTTCAGCGCAAATTGGCTAACAGATCACAGGTCAGGACCTTTTTACAGGGGGTCTCCCGCCTGGTTCCACCCTACAAGAGGCCTTTGGAAACATGGGATCTGAATCTAGTTCTGGACGCTTTACAGAGGCCTCCTTTTGAACCCCTTAGAGAGGTCCCTCTTCGCATTTTGTCTCAAAAAGTAGTTTTTCTTGTGGCAATTACATCCATTCGGCGCGTGTCGGAACTGGCAGCTCTTTCCTGCAAGTCTCCTTTTCTCTCTTTCCATCAGGACAGGGTTGTGTTACGCCCTGTTCCGTCTTTCCTTCCCAAGGTGGTGTCCTCGTTTCATTTGAATCAGGACATCACTCTGCCGTCTTTCTGTCCAGCGCCGGTTCATCGTGTGGAGAGGGCCTTGCATTCGCTGGATTTGGTTCGGGCTCTTCGCCTCTACATTTCAAGGACGGCGGTTTTTTCGGAAGTCTGATTCTCTGTTTATTCTTCCAGAAGGAGCCCGTAAAGGAATGCCTGCATCCAAGGCTACCCTGGCCAGGTGGATCAGGGCAACGATCTCAGAAGCTTACCAACTCAAAGGTCAGCCCGTACCACCGGGGCTGCGCGCGCACTCTACCCGTGCGGTAGGGGCCTCCTGGGCTATTCGACATCAGGCTTCTGCCGAACAAGTGTGCAGGGCTGCCACCTGGTCCAGCCTGCACACTTTTGCTAAACATTATAATGTGCATGTTCAGTCCTCGGCTGAGGCTAGTCTGGGCAGACGTGTTCTGCAGGCGGCAGTTGCCCACCTGTAGAGGTTCAAGATACGTCTATATATTCCCACCCAGGGACTGCTTTTGGACGTCCCACGGTCCTGTGTCCCCCAATGAGGCGAAGGAGAAAAGGAGAATTTTGTGTACTCACCGTAAATTCCTTTTCTCTTAGCCTCTCATTGGGGGACACAGCACCCTCCCTGTTGCCTATCGGCTCTTATCTTGTTACTTCAGTTCTGCGTTATCAGTTATGGTTAACTGTTTTTTTCAGATATAGATAATTGTGTAGATGGGCTAATGGCTCTCCTACTGCTTTAGTCACAAAACTGGTGAGGCTGGAGCCAGCCAGGGTGTATATACTGCAGGGGAGGAGCTACACTGTTTTCTTGTTTTTTTAGAAGTATCTTAGTGTCACCTCCTAGTGGACAGCAGCATAACACCCACGGTCCTGTGTCCCCCAATGAGAGGCTAAGAGAAAAGGAATTTACGGTGATTTCACAAAATTCTCCTTTTTTCCAATTCTGATCAGTGTCACTTTATGAGGTTATATCTCTGGAACGCTTCAATGGATCTCAGTGATTCTGCGCTATTTGAATTTTGGAAAGCTGAAATAGATGATGGGCACCATCTTGCATTTCCCGAGCCCTTAGGGTGCCTAAACAGAAGAAAACACCCTCAATTGACCCCATTTTGGAAACTAGATCTCTCAAATGTTTTATCTAGGGGTATAGTGAGCATTTTGAACACACACGTACTTTACAGAATTTGATAACAAAAGGTCGTCATTTTAAAAAAAAAAAATTTCTTTCACAAAAGTGTTGCTTTAGCACCAAATTTTTCACTTTTACAAGATGTAATGTGACAGTTGAAAGAGCCGTGATAGTCCGCTAGCTGGGCCAGGAGTCTAATGTCCATGGTGGTGATGCCCAGCAGCAGTGACCCTAACCGCACATAAAAAAGGGGTCATTTACAGGGGATGAAAGTTTATCAAGTTTGTGACACCAACTTAGATGTCCAGCCAGGGATGGCCAGTGCTGCATATAAATACTCCCAGGGGATTGGTGTTGAAGCAGCTAGGTGGTGTACCCTCCTCAGCCAGTGCAGTCCCTGGGGTGTAGTAAGATGAAGATGATGATGGGAGTTGTGGTGAGGAGTGCAGAGATGTAACAGGAAGAAGGCACGGAGACAGTAATTTAGTTCTTTACCTTTTACTTTGCAGTTCAGTTCAGCAGCGAGTCCAGGGTACTGGTTCACCAAGTTGTTGGGTCTGGCCAGTCTGAGAATTAGGAACTACTCTGCCGGATGGGTATTTGGCCTAACAGCTGACTTCCATGTAGAATGAGGTTGTAGGTGTAGGTAGCTTCACTGTTCCGCCTTCGCTCCCTAGTGGCTGACTTTCAGGCAGGCAACGCAGAGTCTGTGAGCAGCCGTATCCACCCGACACTCTAGTCCTCTTTGATGCTGTGCCCCGGACAGTGCCACAAGGTGTGCCTACTGAGTTTGAAACTCAGCAGCCTCCAGTTTCTGTTGCCAGGATCTGCAATCCCTGACCTCCTAGGACCTGGTGTCCTGCTTGCAGCTTTTCATCTTGTCGGCCTCACGGCCTGACACAGTCTGACTCTGCTTTTCCACCCCTCCCAACTACCCACTACTGCTAACCCCTCCCTCCAACCAGAGTCTGTCACTGCCTCAAATATGCCTTCTTGTGCCCAGCCCTCTGATTGGAGTTCAGTCAGTGTGAGAATTGTTTGGGAGTCTAGCATAGGGCACTTCAATTCTCCTCAGACATGGTATTGAGACCCATGACCCTAAATATCACTGTGGCAGCAAGACTGCAGGGGCGTCACATAACACCAAACAGTGGACCCCACAATTTGTGACCCACATTCGTATGAGCATGGTGATTCCCACATGTAGTCAAAAAGTTCTGTTTGGACAAACGGCAGGACTCAGAACGGACGGAGCAATATTTGAATTTTGGAAAGCAAATTTATCTGAAATAGATAACTTACATATCCCGGGCCCCTAAGGTACTTAAACCGCAGAAATGCCCTGCAAGTGACCCTATTTTGGAAACTTGACCCCTCAAAGATTTGATTGCGTGCATTTTCAACACACAGGTCATTGACAGAATTTGATAACATTAGGTTGTCATATTGAACATTTTCTTTATTTTTCACAAAACTGTACCACCACATTTTTCACTTTTACAAGAGATAACACCATAAAGTGGACCCTACAGTTTGTTACCTACTTTTTTGTGAACACATTGATACCCCATATGTAGACAAAAAGTTCTGTTTACACAAATGGGAGGGCTCAGAAGGGAAGAAGCAATATTTGAATTTTGTAAAAGCTGAAACAGATTGCGGGCACCATGTTGCATTTCTAGGGTCACTAGGGTGCCTAAACAGAAAAATCCTCCACAAGTGATCCCATTTTTGAAACTAGACCCCTCAAGGATTACTAGTGGATCTCAATAAATTAGTATATTATCAAAATTCAATATCATATTGCCATGTTTCGGGGCGTTTTTTGGGAACCCGAAATACGTTGACTACTAAAGCAATATATCCACCATTTGATGTCTTGTGGAATACGACAGCACGATTTCTCTTTCGCCTCATTGGGGGACACAGGACCGTGAATGTTATGCTGCTGTCCACTAGTAGGCGACACTAAGCAGAATCTGCAAAAGAGTTACTGTGGCTCCTCCTCTGCAGTATACACCCCTGGAGCAGGCACTGCCTCACCAGTTTTTCTTAGTGTCGTTAGGAGGCACACCAAAAATGTTTAACTCTTATCTTTTAATTTTAATTTTCACTTTTTAAAAACATTTTTTCCAAAAAAGAAGAAAAGTGGGTTCCCGGTGAGACCCCCGGCATGCTCCTTCCTCGGCTCCCCAATGTTGGGGCACTGAGTTGAAGTTGAGAAATCCTTACATATGCCGCCATCCTTCCTCGGCATCCCACTGTTGGGGTGCTGGGTTGAGGTTGAGACATTCTCAATTCCCCACTGATGGGGACCTGGGTAGAAGTTGAAATGCCATATCAGCTCCTCAAGCAAGCTTCTGAAGGAAGACACCAACAGGAGACATCCCCCTAATCACCCCTAGGTCATTAGGCTGAGGCATCAGCAGGTACCAGCAGCACACTCTGCTGCATTTGGCTGCAGGGCACCACATGCTTCTTAATGCCCTTAGCGCTGGGACCGCTACTATCTGCAGAGGGGACCCGGTTCCAGGAGTCTGGCGGGGTCCGGGTCCGTTTCAGTCACTGACCGCACTTCCGCGCCGACCCTCCACCGTTTTTGGGTTCCGCATCTAAGCGAGCCCTCGGCTTCGGGCCTAGCGCTTATGCCGTCTCCTCTGCACCGCCCCGTTCTGCCCACCGGATGACGCCGTTGCGCGTCATAGCAGGGGGCGGGGCGGCCATAGAGGGTGCTTATCGCTCATCGCGAGTCTTACAGCGTGCCACTTTCTCCACTCCGCCCCCTTCTTGTCCTCTCCCTCAGCGCCGCCACTGTGCCGCACGTGGGGAATATACTCCACATCTGGTCATTACGTCTCTGGGGGACACAGGAACCGATGGGCTGCAACTGAGGCGTGCTTCAGGTGGTAAGATCTCTGCAGAGGCCCCTGTCTCTGCAGAGGTTTCTTCTCTCCCTGCTTTCCTCTGCCCAAGCACTGATTGCTCACAACAGGGGGTCTCAATACAAGGGATGTAATCGCAATATCTGGCTCTAAAGCTCCCGCCACACACAACGACGCACTAGCAATCTCGAAAATGATAACGATCTTGTAGGGATCATTGGTGCGTTGTTACCTGGTCACTGGGGAGCTGTCAAACAGGCAGATCTCCCCAGGGACCAGGGAGCCACCTCCACATCGCTGATAACTATGATAAACAGCTGGTATCTAGGCAGCATGTGCTGCCTAGATACCCGGTGTTTATCCTAGTTACCAGCGTCATCCCTGCTTAGCGCTGGTAACCATGATAGATACCAGGTGTTTACCATGGTTACTAGCCCGTGAGGTCACTGATCGTTCGTCTCTCGCTGTCACATGCAGCTATGCGTGCTGACCAGCGGGAGACCAACGATCAAAAAATGACCCAGAGCATTTCTCCTTCGCCTCATTGGGGGACACAGGACGATGGGACGATGGGTTATGCTATTCTGCCACTAGGAGGCAACACTAAGCAATTAAAAAAAGAAGCACAGTGGCTCCTCCCAGCAGTATATAACCCCCCTGACTGGCACAGTTCAGCCAGTTTTTTGCTTAGTGTCTTAGGAGACAAGACACTGTTTGTTTTGTTAGTTTGTTATTTTCTCTCTTCGCTCCCCAGACCCCACAGTTGGGACTCTGGGTTGTAGCCTGCATTCGGACCGCTGCACCGTCCCTCCCCAGACTCCAAAGATGGGACTCTGGGTGGCAGGTTGACAGCCGGCTCCTGCAGCATCCCTCCCCAGACCCCACAGTTGGTAATCTGGGTTGCAGGAGATCTCCCTTGGCCTCTGGCCCCTGCTGCACAAGGAAGATGGATCTGCTTCATGCTGCCCTGGGATGGATGGTCAGCTCCCCTACCCCTTATGGGGTCCAGGGATGGAGCTGTCATAAGGTATGGCGCTGCGCTGCCCTCCGGTGCTCCCCTGTGGTCCCCTGCTGTGTGCTCCGCACCGGACCCATCTCGGCTAGTGGCCTGCTGCATTACTTTAGGCCCCGGCTTCGGGCCTACACAGTGCGATCCGCCCCCTTTCCCACCCCTGGTGATGATGCTGCGCGGCCGGGAACGCCCCCGGCCGGGCCTTCGGCCTATGGCTTCCCCCCTAGACTCTGCATCTTTGGGGGCGTGGCCTAGCGGCTTCCCGTTCCAGGGGGTGTGGCCAAGCATTTATTCATCACTTTGGTGCTTCTTTGTCACACTGGGCGCCATTTTCAGCAGCTGAGGAATCCTCAGTGTGGGCGCAGTCGGATCTCTGCAGGGGGATACAGGATTCTGGGCCAGCGCTTCGTTCCCAGCGACTCTCAGGTGGCAGGGCTCAGCAGCGATCTATATTTCTGCTGTAGCCCTGAGCTGTTTGTGTGTGTGCTCTGCAGCGATTTATTGTTTCTGCTGCAGCATTACTCTGTCTGTTTGTGCCTCACATCCAGCAGTGTATGCTTCTGTGTGTAGCAGGGGAGTTTTGCCATGATGTCTGGCAATAAGAACAAGAGGGCACCAAAGACCTTTGCTGTGTATTATGCTTTTTGACCTGCATGCAAGTCTGCACTGCCATGCAGTTGTTCTACTCCGCTTTGCCAGGTCTGTGCCTCTGTTTTCACTCAGCCCTGTGCCTCTGCCCCTGTGCAAGCCCCCGCTGGTGAGGATACCTCCTCTAGTGGCCCTGCTACCCCCGAATGAGCGGTTGCGTTATCGCAGTTCGTGAGCCAATCTATACAACAACTTTCTGAGACACTGATCCAGGCTCTGCAGCCCCGAGCTTCAGCCAGCCTGGCTCCCAGGACGACCTCTCCGGTCGCGAGGAGATACGCTCTCGGAGACGAGCTCGTACGCTCACTCTCTTCCATGATTCTGGTAGAAAGAGGCTCCGCAGGAGCTCCTTCATAGCCCCATCACAGGGCTCTCAGGTCTCCCCTATAAGGAGCAGGTCCCATGAATCATGCTCGTCTGGTGAGCTCCGTGTCACAAGCCTGAGCAGACTTCCCACAGATGTACCCTCCGGTGTCCCGTTTGGCCTCTAAGACTTTGCTATCTCTCTCTGAGGGCGTGTCTATCAAGGACGCCACTGACCGTCAGCTAGAACACTTGTCGACATCGGTGTTTGATGCTTCACGCTCATCCCTATCCCCATCCTTCGCCTCCATGTGGGTGGCTAAGGCCATTGTGACCTAGGCAGGTGATTTGCATTCCGCCTTGCGTCACCAGGATTCAGATCCAGAGTTGTTGGATCTGGCGGCTCAGATTTCTGTAGCAGGGGATTTCTTGGTCACGCTTCTGTTGATGCGGCCAACTGCACTGCGGTGGCAGCCTCAAACGCCATTGCGATCTGCCACACCCTCTGGCTTCGAGAGTGGAAGGCGGATTCGGCCTCAATGAAGTCTCTCAGTAGCATGCCTTATTCAGGCAGGCGTCTTTTTGGGGAAAAGCTTGATAAACTAATCTCGGACGCTACGGGAGGTAAGAGTACCTCACTTCCTCAGCCGAAGCCTCAGCGTAGGTTTGCTAAGGGTCAACAGACAAGGTTCTGGTTCTTTTGGAACTCGTCCGGGTGGTCCGCTCCCGCCCGTCACAGCCGTCCCGTTCGCCTCGCACAAACAGGGGTTCCCAGGCTTACAGCAAGCCGGTTTCAAGCTGGCAGCCACCGCAACCGACAGGACAAGTCGAAGGAGTCCAGGTCTCAGAGGTTTCCCTTTTCCTGACTCGGTTCCTCCGGAAGGCACCTCCCAATTTGGTGGGCGACTTTTTCACTTTCGGCATGCCTGGCTCGCTGTCACAGACGACAAGTGGGTTCGGGAATTGGTGTCCTTCGGCTACAGCATAGAGTTTCACTCTCGCCCCCAAGATTTCTTCCAAACCTTCCAGGCGCGCGCCTTCTTTCAGGCCATCGACTCTCTCCGGCAGGCGGGAGTCGTCGTCCCAGTCCCTCGGAACGAGCGGTTCCAGGGATTTTATTCAAATCTGTTTATCGTGCCCAAGAAGGATGGGTCTTCCCATCCCAGTCTGGATTGATACGGCTGAACAAGTCACCAAGGTCATGACGGCTGTCATGACCATCTTGCGTTCACGGGGAGTCTCTGTTCTCCCCTACCTAGACAACCTGTTGGTCAAGGGTCAGTCCTTTGGGGACTGCGAGAAGAATGTCCGCGTCACGGTAGATTCTCTCACGCGCCTGGGATGGCTGCTCAATCTACCAAAGTCCTCGCCAACTCCGAGCCGCAAGCTCACGTTCATGGGCATGGTTCTGGACACATCTCAGGGACTTGTGCTTCTCCCCCAGGACAAGGCTCATTCCCTGCGCTGTGCAGTTCGGATGCTTCTCCTCTCCCGCACTCCCTCCGGTTTGCAATGCAACTTCTGGGACAGATGGTGGCGACATTGGACGCAGTACCATTTGCCCAACTCCATCTCTGGCCATTTCAGTTGGCCCTATTATCAGCCTGGAATCGCGGTCCGTTCACCCTTCACTGGACATTCCGTCTGTCAGCGGAAACGAGGCAGTCTCTTCGATGGTGGCTGATCCCGTCATCTCTCTCTCAGGGGAGATCCTTCTCCCGGCTTGGTGGGTCGCGCTGGCCACCGACGCCAGTCTCCTCGGCTGGGGAGCAGTTTTTCGCCATCACACAGCCCAGGGTCGGTGGTCTCTAACGGAGTCTTCTCTGCCCATAAATCTCCTGGAGATTCGGGCCATCTACTTGGCGTTGCAAAGTTTTCCTCATCTTCGGAAGGGCCGTCACATCCGCATTCAGTCGGACAATGCCACGGCTATGGCATACGTTATCCATCAGGGCAGAACCCGCAGCAAGTCTGCTATGCAGGAAGTGGAACCAATCCTCAGCTGGCCCGAGTCTCTCGGAGCGGTTTTCTCAGCTGTTCACATCCCGGGGATCGACAATTGGGCTGCGAACTTTCTCAGCCATCAGGGCCTTGCCTCGGGAAAATGGGCTCTACATCCAGAAGTATTCCGCCAGATCTGCAGTAGCTTCGGGACTCCGGATGTGGACCTCATGGCGTCGCGAATGAATTGGACGTTCTGGTCCAGACTTTGGACACATTTTCGTCTTTCATCTTCCCTCCTCTGTCCTCATTCCCAGAGTGGTCCAGAAGATCAAAATGGAGCGCGTCCCGGTGATTGTAGTAGCCCTGGATTGGCCCAGGAGACCATGGTACGCCGATCCCATGCAGCTCGCCACAGACATCCCATGGCGCCTGCCGGACCGTCTGGATCTTCTCTCCCAGGGCCCATTTTGTCACCAGAACTCAGGAGTCCTTCGTTTGATGGCGTGGCCCTTGAGGCTCGGATTTTGACTCGGGCGGGATTTTCGGAAGAGGTTGCGCGCACTATGGTCAGTGCGAGAAAACCTGTCTCCGCCCGCATATACCACAGGACTTGGAAGGTTTCTTCGCCTGGTGTGAGTCTGGAGGTCTTCCGCCCTTGTGTATTTCAATTCCAGCGATTCTGGGTTTTTCTTCAATTTGGGCTGGATAAAGGCCTGTCCCTAGGCTCTCTCAAAGGACAGGTATCGGCTCTGTATGTGCTTTTTCAGCACCGTTTGGCCACGGGATTCCAAGTTCATTCTTTTTTGCAGGGTGTCTCACGGATTGTGCCACCTTATAAGAGGCCCTTGGAGGCCTGGGACCTGAATTTGGTCCTGGAGGTGCTTCAGAAGCCACCCTTCGAACCTCTCAGGGAAGTTTCGCTCCGCCTGCTTTCTCAGAAGGTGGTTTTCTTCGTGCCGATCACCTTTGGCGGGTATTGGAACTGGCTGCACTCTCTGGCAAGGCACCGTTTTTCAAGTTTCCCTAGGATAAGGTGGTACTGCGTCCGGAACTGTCCTTTCTTCCCAAGGTGGTTTCCTCTTCCATTTGAACGAGGACATTTCTCTCCCGTTCTTTTGTCCGGCTTTGATGCACCGTTTTGCAAAGGCTCTGCACTCCCTGGTTCTGGTCCGTACTCTCCAGAATTATGTCTCCAGGACAGCACCTTTCAGGAAGTCGGATTCCCTTTCCGCGTCCTTCCAGAAGGGCACCGTAAAGGGATGGCAGCGTCCAAGCCCACTCTTGCCAGGTGGATTTAGCTTACCATTCAGGAAGCTTATTCCCTACGTAATCTGACCATTCTGTCAGGGTTGCGTGCTCACTCCACTCGCACGGTGGGTACTTCCTGGGCTATCCGGCACCAGGCTAAGGCTGGGCAGGTGTGCAAAGCTGTCACTCGGTCCAGCCTTTACACATTTTGCGAAACACTATCGTGTTCATACTCAGGCCTTGGCAGATGCGAGTCTGGGTAGACGCATCCTACAGGCAGCGGCTGCTAACCTGTAGACCGTGCATTTCAGAATGTGGAAGTGTATTCCCACCCAGGGACTGCTTTGGGACGTCCTATCGACCTGTGTCCCCCAATGAGGCGAAGGAGAAAAGGAGAATTTTGTGTACTCACCGTAAATTCCTTTTCTCTTAGCCTCTAATTGGGGGACACAGCACCCTCCCTGTTGTCCGTTGGCCTAGTTGTGGTTGGTGTTCTCTTGTTTATGTTCCTGGTTGCCTTATCGGCTTTTTTTACGCATTTCTTCAATAATTCTTCTGCAGCATCCGCACTGTTCTGGTAGGTTTTTGACAGATCCCGCCCATAGGGAGTGGCATCCAGCAGTTTACCATGAGAAGGCCAGAATCCCTTTTTATACAGCTTGTTTGGTGGGCTGGAATATGGGCAGGCGATGGGAGGTACTGCTCCATGTTAAAGATACGTACGCATTACACTTGCATTTTTGAGAAATCTTATCCGCAGCACTTGCAAACGCCAGTGTGAAACCACTCTTACAGACACTACCGTGTTTTCCCGAAAGTAAGACCCTGTCTTACATTTTTTTGGGGGCCAAAAGTGGCCCCCTGTCTTACTTTCGGGGGGGGAGGGGGGGGTCTTATATTGGCAGCCCCAGCCACTGCAGCCTCCCATACACACACATCCACCCATACACATACAAACACACATACACACACACACACACACACACATATACATACACATACATACACACACATACACACACTGCTTCTTACCAGCTCCCTGCTGTCCTCGCTGTCCCCTGGTGTGTCCAGGCTCCTCCAGTGTCCTGCAGGTGCAGCCGCTTTGGAGCAGATGGTGTTAATCACAGCCTAACTTGCTGTGTGCCCCTGCTCAACGCTGCACAGCCCGGCTCGAGCTCTGATTGGCTCCCAGGAACCAGCAGGCGCGGCCACATGACGTCCTGAGCTCTGATTGGCTCGTCATCTGGCCGCGCCCGCTGGTTCCTGGTCTAGTCTGCATACCTTTACAAAGCATTATCGAGTACATACTCGGGCTTCGGCAGATGCGAGTCTGGGTAGACGCATCCTACAGGCAGCGGCTGCTAACTTGTAGACTGTGTTTTTCAGTTTGGGATGTTTATTGTTCCCACCCAGGGACTGCTTTAGGACGTCCCATCGTCCTGTGTCCCCCAATGAGGCGAAGGAGAAAAGGAGAATTTTGTGTACTCACCGTAAATTCCTTTTCTCTTAGCCTCTAATTGGGGGACACAGCTCCCACCCTGGGCCTGTTGGGCCTTCTTGAGTTTTTTTGTTACCTTATCGGCTTGTGTAGTTTTTTACTCCTACTGCTTTGGCACAAAACTGGCTGAACTGTGCCAGTCAGGGGGTTATATACTGCTGGGAGGAGCGACTGTGCTTATTTTTTTTAATTGCTTAGTGTCACCTCCTAGTGGCAGAATAGCATAACCCATCGTCCCATTGTCCTGTGTCCCCCAATTAGAGGCTAAGAGAAAAGGAATTTACGGTGAGTACACAAAATTCTCCTTTTGTAACGATCAACGATCTCACACTTGGCGAAATCGATAGCGAGATCGCTGTTATGTCAGAAAACCTGTGACGTTACAACGATCTTGCTAACGATCTCGTTATGTTTGACGGGGGCTTAAGAGTAAGAGGACCACAAGGGCATTTAAGGCATATTATGCCACCTGCACAGCCTGCAAGGCTCCTCTGCCTGTTGGATGCACGTCCCCACATTGCCAGAACTGCACCCAGGATACGGTGACAGAACCCCCATTACTCTAGCAAATACCAGTGCACTTGATACCGCGCCTGAATGGGCCATTATTATGTCCCAACCTATATCGCAATCTATTGAAAAATTGTCCTCGACTTTAATCCAGGCTCTGCAGACTCGTTCTTCCCCCTGCTCCACTGCCCAGCCACCATCAACCATTCAGGGCGAAGCCTCGGACCACGGAGGATCTTCTGACCCAATCCTATCTATTTCTAGTTCTGGACGCAAGAGTGTCCAGAGAACACCCTCTCCGGCATCCTCTCACAGTTCTAGGGCGTCCGCATTTCACAAAAGCCACGATGATTCCCAGGAGTCTGAGGGTCCCTATGATCCTGCTTCAGACTTGGACTTAGAAACGTCCCTAGACCTAGACCCACCCGACACGGTAGCTCTGGTGGAGGACTTAATTACATCCATTAATCAGGTACTGGATGTATCAGACCCCCGCCGGATGATACTCCAGAACATAAGTTCTCTTTTTAAAGAGCCAAGAGACCTCATAAATATTTTGCGGATCATCCAAAGTTTCAGGAAATCCTCCAAAAGCATCGATTACATCCTGAAAAAAGATTTGGCAACCGCAAAACCCTCAAAGTGCGTTACCCATTTTTACCAAAAGTAACCCAGGATTGGGCGGATCTGCTCCAAATAGACCCCCTGGTTTCATAGCTAGCTGCAAGGACGCTTCTTTCCTTACCAGACAGTTTGTCAATTAACGACTCAACGGACTGCCAAGTAGAACAGATGGCTAAATCCATCTTTGAGGCCTCAGGATTTTCATTGGCCCCAACGTTTGCCTCAGTTTGGGCAGCCAAGGCCATTTTGACTTGGGCTGATACCTACATACCGCATTGTGATCTACAGACTCTGTCAGATCAGGCGGCTCAAGTATAACTTATTGTGGATTACTTAATGCATGCAGCTCTAGACTCTGCAAATTGCGCAGCAGCCTCCAATGCTATCACAATCAGACGCGCCCTTTGGTTGTGGGAATGGAAGGCGGATGCGGCTTCTAAGAAGTCTCTCACAAGCCTCCCTTACCTTAGTGGCCGTCTCTTTGGTGAACAGTTAGACAAACCAATCTCTGATGCTACAGGGGGCAAGAGTACTTCTCTCCCCCAATGCAAACTAAAGAGGCCCTTCAACCGCCGACAACAAACACGATTCCGGTCCTTTCGGAATTCGTTTGGCTGGTCAGCCTCAAGGCCAGCGCAGACCTGCAACCACTCACCATGCCAGGAATGTTTGCAGACTACCCAAAAATCAAGCACGAACTGGCAATCTCAATCTCGCCAGTCCAAACCTAGGGGATCAAGATCCCATAGGTTTTCCTCCTCATTACTTTTTTTTCCCCGGAAGACACCATACAAGTAGGCGGCCGATGTGACGAAATGGACTCCTTCAATGTAGGACATATGATGATTTCTTATGTAACCCAGACATATCATATTGTATATTGGCTTGTAAACTTGTAATGGCCAAGGAGAATTTCCTACAGTATTCTCATAGATTACCGTGGTCTAAGTTTAGCATGGTAATGTAATGATCTAACTTGTTGGTCATAGAAGGACAGAGAACTTAATTATGCTAATCGTCCATTGTCTATTACCCTGTGAATGTTGATTGTGGCTCCAGCCACTATTGTGTTAATGTCATGGTTTGCAGACTGAATGTCTCCTACTTAACAGTCCATTGTAAGGTGCTATATCAATCAGCATTTGGCTCTCTATGTCAGGAGTACAATACTACTAAAATATGTTAAATGAGGATTGGAGTTCAGCCAATGAAAAGACTGTGTTATTGCACCAATCGTGACGTTCCCAATATCCTGCAATGAGGGCTGAAGGTATATAAGGAGATGTGTTCATTAACCAGAGAGAGTTAGATTCTGTCTAGTGGCCTCAGTCTAGGGATTTCGGTCCCGGCTAGAGGTCCACTGGATTGGAGATTGGAGATTGAAGATTGGATACAGGCAGCTAATCTAGGGTCTTCGGGTCCGATTAGCGAGCCATAACCCCAGGCCTAGGCATTTCGGTGCCGACCAAGGGGATCAGAACACCGACTAAAGAACCACAAGGACTTCAGTATCGGATTATCGGATTCGGCTGTGATAAAGACTGCATAAGGACAAGGAAGCAACCCAGGTTGGGATGATACAGTCACCTGGCTACAAACTTTGCTGTGCTACATTCTAAACCCTGGTGAGCCAGCGGAAGGGTGAGACTCTGTTGCCTGTTACATTGTTGTGTTTTGCTGGTTATGCGTTATATGCTGTTAACTGTTTGGGGATCCAATAAAGCCTTAATATTGTGATTCCCTCACCCTATGTTGTCTGAGTAGTGTTCCGCCCACGGTTAAGGAGCTCGGGCGTTCAGTTGGGGATGAGCCCTGGTCCACGTTGTCTTTGTAAAGGCGGCTGGTCCTGCGGACGAGAGCACCTACTGACCCTCGGGTCTCCACAATTGGTGGCAGCAGTGAGATACTACTCAGCCTGGTTTATCCAGGGGAGCTGCAGGGGACTGGTGTTCGTGGACACCGTCCAAGGGCTCAACAACCAGGGAGGCATATAAGCATACCTAGCAGGCCATAGGTGAGGCATTCAGGTTTCGGACGTTGCCATGTCCAACCCCACCAGCTCAGCCATGGGACGAGGACTGGAGTGGAAGTACGGCCGCTATAGGAAACTGCAACTAGTGGTGGCATGTCTGTTCCGAGAAATCGAAGCCAGGGACACTGACACACGGTCGGATTTGATCCAGAGATTGGTCCAGTGGCATGCCCAGAAGGATGCAGAGAATGATGAGGACCCCGCCGAGATTGACCCAAAGGAATTAAACTGTGTGCCTTATCATGGATCCAGTGACAGTTTGGAAGGACACCAGTGCCAAGCCCTGGAACTGCAAGAAATTGATCCTGTCAACACCGTGCCTGAGCAGGGAGAGGACAAGTTGGAGGTTATGGACAACGTCCCTATCCCTGTTGCTTTGGAGACTGACCAGGAAGAGGTTGATGTGGGATTTGTGAGCAGCCTTCCCACACCTTTTGATTCAGGGGCTAACCAGGAGGAGGTTGAAGTGGGGCTCATGGATGGCCCCCCCACATCTATTGTTTTGTGTGCTGACCCAGGACAAGGACTATCCAGTCAGTTTGTCACCGCCATCACCAACATCCAGGAAGCCAAGCAGCACCCTGATGTGGATCTTGCTACCACACCTTCTGAGGATAATCCATGTCCCCAGCCCCCATCATTCTCCTCTGAGCCATTAACAGTGAGTACACCTAGCCAGACTGTGGCCATTGACTGGGGGGAATTGATAGCCAGACGTTTATGGGAGCCCAACTCCTGAATCCCATTTTACTGCTTGTCCACAATATGTCTGCCCATCCTGGGGAGGTAATCTGGGGGAGGTGTATAGATGGAAGCCTCGATTGCTGTCTTCACCATTAAAAAAGACAATGCCGCCAAGAGGAGAAGGATGACCAGAGACTGATCACATCTGACTGCCCTGTCTGGTTACATAAGAAGGGGGACTTTTACGCTTTCGTCAAGTCTGGCTAGCCACTGTAGACTACAACTGGGTCAGAGCACTGGTGTATTCCGGCTACAATATATAGTTCATGTCTCATACACCCAATCGGTTTTTCCTGTCTATCCCTCCAAAACCATCCAAGGCTCACGCCTTTTTCCAGGCGGTCGACTCACTGTTAAAAACAGGAGTCATTGTACCGGTCCCTCCGGCCGAATGCTTTCACGGGTTCTACTCAAACTTGTTCGTGGTACCCAAAAAGGGAGGTACAATCCGGCCAATTCTGGACCTAAAACAACTAAACAAATTAATCCAAGTACGCCATTTTCGCATGGAGTCTCTTCGCTCCATCATATTGTCCATGGAGGAGGGAGAATTCCTCGCCTCCATCAACATACAAGATGCGTACCTCCACATACCGATCTCTTCAGCTCATCAAAGATTTCTCTGGTTTGCAATCAACCAGGACCATTATCAGTTTGTGGCTCCCCCGTTCGGACTTGCCGCAGCTCCCAGAGTTTTCACCAAGGTCATGGCGGCTGTCATGACCATTCTTCACTCGAGGACTAGTCATCCTTCCATACTTGGACGACCTGCTCATCAAGGCTTCTACACTCAGGACTTGCAAACAAAGCGTTTCCATCACAGTGGACACGTTACGTCGCCTAGGCTGGTTAGTCAACCTCCAAAAGTCTTCACCAGTACCAAGACAGTCTTTGACGTTTCTAGGAATGCAATTCAATACCCCCTCCCCCCACCCATATATACCCCAACTACAAGTGCTCTTCAATAATCGTCCCATACCATGAAGGGACGTAGATTCGGGACATTGCAATGGCAGGGTGTATACCAGGGACATCAAAGATGGCGTTACTACCCTAACAATTAAGTCAGAAACTTTCTATATCAGCCTTATTCTATCCCTAAGCAACTCGATTGAGACCATACCAGGGAAGTGCAACCAGCTACCCCATAGTTTTTCAAAGTATCCAGATCGTCCCCTCTTTTAATATGTTGACATGGAGCCAAGCGCCTTCTCCAATTCCTCCAGCATCACAGGGCCATCTAAATATAGTTTTGAAGGCTCAGTCAAAGTTGGTAGTTCGGCCTTCTTCAGGAACTCTCAAATTCCACCTGTGTTGCTTGTATTTGTGAGGAGTATAGGTTAGAGTAGAAATTTTTCAGCAGACAAAGAATCTCCAGTGTGGTACTGGCCATGTTACCCCCATCTCCCTTTAATTGGACAATAAACGAGGCCTCCCGCTGTGACGAAGATATTACCGACAATAGATGACCTGCACTTTCGGCATTTTCAAAGAACTGAACAGATTGGAACATGCGTTTCCTCTCCGCAGCTTGAAGGGTCACTTTAGCCACCCCAGCATGCGCCTCTCTAAGCCGTTTCTGAGTAGCAGGAGTAGATTGCAAAAGCAGGGCCCCCTCCACCTCCTCTAATTCCCTAAACACCAGGCTATCTCAATCCCTAGTGGCAGTTTTAATTTTTGAAATTTCTCGAATACACATACCCCCTAATGTATGCCTTCATCGCCTCCCATACCGTGTGGGTGGGAGCCGGGCCTCGGTTAACTTGAAGATATTCATATAGTTCAGCTCCAATAGGTCCCCCTCATCCATCAACTGTAACCAGAAAGGGTTAAGTTTCCATGGGAGTCTAGATCGCATTTCAGGGGTATCCCTAATCAAATAGATGGACATAGGGAGTGGTCTGAAACCGTCCTAGGCAGATATTTGATATCCGAGATTAGCGTCTGCATTAGTCAGTCTCCCAGAGCCAGATCTATACGAGAAAGAGATGAAAAAGTAGCAGAGAAACAGGAATATTGGTATTCCCCCATGTGTCTACACCTCCACAGATCTACCAATGCCGTCTCCTTAATTAGCGTGCCAAACGGTGTACAATTACCACTCGGCCTCAGGGTTCATGGGAGCCACGGGAAGTCCTGCAGTAAGTTCAGGGCTTTATACAATACTTTACTGCTATACGGTGGGGGTATATATATATAGATATTAGAATTATATTTAGTTGGAAGAGTTTACAGTGCAATAGGACAAATTGTCCGTCCTCGTCGGCAATCACCTTCAAGCATTCGAATTGCACACCGGCACGCACCAGTACACTGACCCTTCTTGAATAGGCTGAATAAGTAGAATGGTATCACACCTGCACCCATCGTTTATCGAGGAAATGAACGGTCTCAGAGTTGAGGTGGGTCTCCTGCAAACACACTACCGCAGGTTTCTGTTCTAATATTGAGCTAAATATCGCTTGTCTCTTTGTGGGGGATTTCAGACCCCTAGTGTTCCAAGTATATATTATGATACTACCTGCCATCCTGTATCAGTAGTCTCATTCATTGTCTCCAGTTTTTCCCGAGATAATACATGGTAGTCTACACATCCCGCAGAGAGAAAATCCTGTGAGCAGTTGTCCCTTCCCTTCTCAATCTCAATCCCAATAACCATAACTATTAACCAACAATAAGAAAAAGAGTATGTTGAAGGGACATCATTCCCCCTGTACTGAATAGCGGGCATTTCAGTTCCGTAGTGTGCCCCGCACTATTCAAGGTATCCGTCCGTAGCACTCATATATACAGGTATCTCGCAGCTCAAGGTCAGCAAGCAAATCAGTTCAAAAAGGAGATAAAGGATGTAAGTCATTTCATCTCCTTTTAGCCGCAAATAGTCCACCTACAATAATAAGAAAGAGACAAAACAAGAGAACCAAAAAAAAAAGGAGGTGGGGGGAGACAAAGGGTTTGGAGAGAGGTAAGAGAGGAGGGGGGAGGAAAAGGGAAGAAGAAAAGGGAAGGGAGATGGGGGAAGCTGGGAGGTAGACAGAGGGGGAGTGGGGGGAGGGGCGCAGAGGGGAAGGGGGAGGAGAATCACTCAATGCAGAGTAAGCAGTCAGAACAGGAGAGAGCATATATGCCCCGGACACACTCTGACAGGTATCGTCATGGAAAGGTCAGTCGTTAGCATGCAAAAATCCAAGCGGCGATAAGTCGTCCTCATCCCACGTTGTTTCCTTGTCTTTCGCTCTGCAGTCGGCCTTCATTCACATCCAACCATTTCATGGCTTCTTTCGGGTCCAGAAAGAAAAGAGCCCTGCCTCCCGTCTCGGCTCTCAGCTTCGCTGGGAACATCATGGAATATTTGGCACCAACTGCCCTCAGTCATGTTTTGACACTTATAAATTTTGCTCGCGGTCTCTGTACCTCCAAAGAATAGTCAGGATGGAACGAAATCCTTGAGCCATTAATGGTAATATCTGTGTGTTCCCGAGCATATTTCAGTATGATGCCTCTATCTCTGTAATGGAGAATCCTGGCTAACACAGTTCTTGGTTGTTCACCTGGGGGAGGGTGTTGAGCAGGAACCCTATGTGCCCTTTCAACAGCATATAGATGGGTCAGTTTATCAGGGCCTACTACTTTCTTTATCCAGTTTTCAAAAATTCATTAGGATTTTTATCTTCTTAACGCTCAGGTATTCCCACAATGCGGACAATATTACGTCTTGATCTGTTCTCAATGTCATCAGTTTTCGCATAAAGGGTATTAAATTCTTTGTCAACATCTTTCTGTCCCGAGACACAGCCCGATAATTCATCCTCTATTGTGCTGACCCGTTTTTCCAGCTCCCCTGTTCTCTTTTTAACCCCGTGCAGATCTTGCTTCACAGTCTGCATGGTCTCCTGCAAGTGTGTCAGCTGTGTCCGCACATGTGAAATGGAGGTATTGCATTGCAGAACTGCAAGTAGCACATCTTTGTTGGTTGGCTCTGCAGGTACCTTAAGCTGTAGTGACTGCAGTTGCTGTCGGTTCTGGGCCACAAGTTCTACCCAACTAGGCTCCTTGTCTAGGGTCTCCATGTTCCCTGCCCCTCTCCCCCCTCACCCCTGTAGTACTCATCTCCTTCCTCCATGTTTCCTCCATCTCCAAGATCCTGCAAGGCTGCCAGCGTCTCCCTGCTCCACACAAGCGAACCTCTGTAGTTGCGTTGACACCTCTTTGCTCCTGGCCTCCTCCTCTGATATCGCTCCCTGTGGCGCGTGCAGCTCAGCGACGGCGCCATCTTGTCTGCCTTGCCAGTCATGTCCCTCCGGCTTCTCTTCACCATTATACCGGCGGATCAGCTTGCCGGTATGTTCAGGGGCCTCCCCCGCTGTCAGGGCTGCTGCACCGGAGGTCAGTGAGTGCTTTCGGGCAATATTTCGGGGAAATTGATGGGCATGGTGCGGGAGCTTAGCTCACACGTTCTCTTTACATGCTGCTAGGCCACGCCCCTGCTTTTTTTTTTTTTTATTAAGTATTTCATGATATAAAAAAACGACTTGGAGCTTCGCAGTATTTTTGGTTGCAGCCATGTACAACAAGGCAGCTTGGGGTTGGAATCCTCAGCGTACAGGGACCCAAGCTTTCTGGGCCTCCCCCGCTGTGAATTTCAGCCCACAGTCGACAGAGAACATGGTGCATTCATACAAGAGCCATTTTCTGGCGCTATACCAAACTCTTCCAACTGCCGTGTAGTGGAGGCAGAGTGGATAATAAGGGGTTAATGCCAGCTTTGTATTGGCAGCTGGCACTAAGCCTGAGATTCATAATGTCAGGCCAATATTAGACCCTGCCTTTAGAAATATGTAGTAAATAGTAAAGAATGCACAAAACAGACAAAAATATTTTTATTAGAAAAAAAAACATGTATTTCTTACCCCACCTGTATTACGTTGCGATGTCCGATGTAGTCCAGTGGGAGGTCCCTTAATGATTCTCATATCATATGGGTGGGCATCCCTCACATGATATAAGAGGAGGCATCTTCTGAGGGGAAAGAAAGGTCATGAACTCAGTTAGCTCATGACAGGTCACAATCCTCAGGTTACACAGGGGTTAACTGTGATCTTCATGATGATCTCCAAAGCAGATCATCATGAAGATCACAGTTAAACCCTGTGACCTAAGGATAGTAATCGGTCATGAACTCACTGAGTTCATGACCTTTCATTCCCCTGGGAGGGCGCGTCCACACTGGTGCGCACACACACAGGCGCACACAAACGGGTGCGCACACAGAAGAGGTGTGCGCGCAGACACGGGAAAAGGCACGGGACTACAAGATCACAGGACTGGAGGTAGGATCGCAAGTAAGAGGGGTGGGAGGGGGAACCTGACTGGGGGACCGGAGGGGAACGGGCGTCTGCATACTCCATTCCATCTGATGTTTGATCACGTCAGATCGGATCAAGATTCAGATGAGAGTGGCGGGCGGGGGGGGAAACTGGAGGGGACTGTGGGGGACCAGGGATGGCATCTGTATGCTATCTGACTTCTCTGACATGATCTGACATGTCAGATCGCATAGAGATGCAGGGGAGGCGGCGTTTTTCCCCACGCACCGTGGCCACTTTGGGACACTCTGGGGAAGGGGTAGAGGTGGGAAGAAGATTACCTGTACTGGGGTGTCTTCGAGACCCTAGGGGTTAACATTTCTCTTTCATCTGACATGTGTGATCAAGTTGGATGAAAGGGAAAGCATTTTTACCAGCTATTACTTTTTTTGTAATGTGTTGACCAGTAAATGGTATTTACCAGTTATTACATTACCAGTATCGGGGAAAAAAACTGTCCGATTCATAATCTGCAGGGTCTCAGTTACCCCTGGTAGCTGAAACAACGGAGATTTTCTTGCACTGAGGGGTGCTACAGGCTTATTCCTTGGTGCAGTCGAAAGACAGCAGCAAGACATAAGTACCCTAATTTTCCAATGTCTAAAGCCGGAAGGCCATCATAATCGGGTTAGAGGGGTTATCCAAGGCTTTGTTTATTTTTTTGTGTGGGATTAAGAAGTTACCGGAAGTTTCTACCTACCTTTTCTGTCTTGTGATGATCTCTGCCAGCTCAGAGCAGTCATGGATCACTCCTGATGGAGTGGTTCCCAATATTGATGTGTAAAGCCTATGGGATACCCCTATATCCACTTAGCATTTTTCCTCGATGAATCCTGACAGAGGAAAATTTAGGGAGGCTAACAGGGAGTAATGGGGCATAAGGGCTAGAGTCTCTCAAGTATAGGGGCCAGGTTTTAGGCTATTGTAGGGATATTACCCAATACTTGGACTGAGCTGGGACCCACTTGAGATGATTCTATTCCTCCTGACTCATCAGAATAGGTAAGATTCTTCTATTTCATTTCCAGTTCTCTACAGTAAGGGATTATTGGGTGTACTGTCCGTCTTTGGAATGTGCACTGCTTATGCTCCGGAGCAGGCCAGTATAACCAATACACCCCCACACTGTACAGGACTGGACATAACGCTCGGCGGGTTGTCATACCTGGAAAGAGCCGCCCACAGATTAGAAACACGGGACCACGCTTCTGAATTAATTATCATACCCACAAGGTCATGATACCACGGGGAGACATGGACCCGAAGAGACCGCCCACACGTCTAGACAATAGGGTAAAATGTAAGTTATAAACATTTTACAACCATTCTACTTCACATTTAGGTCAGTCAGAGATGGATAGGGGATGTACTAGGAAGCAGCATGGACAGATAGGTTTGGTGGCATAAATAACCTGACAGGTTCTTTTCTAAGTATTTGGTTGTCTATGTCCCAGGAGATTACATTTAATCCCTCTGAGCCCCTTTACCGCCCAACAGAGCAGGTTAGCCAGAACTGAACTCATGTGTTCTCTGCAGGATCTCTACAACACTAATTGAGGAACAAGCACAAATTGTATGTTTAGTGTTCATTTAAACACAATGGCTGGTTTCACACTGCAGTTTTTTCCCTGATCAGGTTCCATTCGGTTTGTGTGCCAAAACCAGGAGTTTCCAAAACTCGGAACAGGTGTAAATCCTGCAATTATACTTTTTCTCTGCAAGTTCCTCTCCGGGTTTTGGCACACAAAACCTGATGAACCCTGATCGATGAAAGACTGCAGTGTGAAACCAGCCATTGTGGGGAGTTTATTATAACCAGCATTTTTGTCAGCATGGTAAAGAAAGATTTGCCTAAATGATTCAGAAGAACAGTACATGTCTCCTAATAAATCATTCCTTGCCTTGCAATGCCTGAGCCAGAAAATCAAGTACATTTGTGCTGTAATTTGTGAACGTATTCTAGTAAATTAGTTGAGCTGCACGTGACATTTCCTTCTGTTATACATTGCCCACTTGGCAGCAAATTATGATGATAAAAGGGCATACACTATAATTTGCCAGCTTTTTCCAGTTCAGGCAATGGAAGCTCCCCCAGAATTCTCTGACTGCTTCTATCTATTAGTTTCTTTTCGCAATTCAGTGCTGCATTATCAAATGCTGAATTATATATGAAGAAAAAAAATCAATCAACTATTATAAATTTGCAAATAGCAGTGAATAATTTGTCTATTTAGACTGTTGTTTCAACGTTCCCTTTCCGTGGTATTTGTGATAATTAAAATTATCATATATAACCTATCCTTTATTAAAGATGTTCTCATTAAATTCCTCTCAATTAGAATAGCAGAACTTGGCGTGTTGGATGAAAATGACATTAACTGGGATATATTGGCCGAAGGTTGGAGCAGTGTTCGATCTCCACAGTGGCTCAGAAGTAAATGGTGGACTGTAAAGCGGCAGATTGCAAACCACAAAGAGGTGTCCTTTCCTGGTATGGTCATTTATCAGTGAACTGCATTAATTGAGTATCTGATGATAAGCTTTTTTACAGTTTTGTTTTATATAACCAGCAATATTGTGAATACAGATGACTCTGATCCTGGCCATTAAACGTACTAGATTCCACAGATAATGCTTCTGCTGTACGTAATGGTGGAGCTCCTGATCTATGTCTGCACACCCCAGTGTCATAGTAGTGTCAAATTGTTGCTAAAACTATGAAAGCCTGCATTGTATTAGTCAAATGGATATAACCTGATTGGGATCTGTTACTAAAGCGATCTTAGGCAATAATGTAGTGCAAAAAGGTGTTAAAGGGAAGCTGCCACCCCCTTTCGGCTTGGACATTTTAAACTGTGCCCACCAGCTTACACACAATGTAAATGGGGTTCTTATAACCCCTCTATGTGCCCAGACGTGCCCCTCATACCTGAGATATGAACTTATATTCTGTCCAGCGCTGGCCTCCTAAAAGGTCCGGGAGGCTGCTATATGGTCCAGATGTGTAATGTCCTCACTGCCCCCCTGGCTGCAAACCCCCCTGCAATTTGAAAATTCCCGCCTCTCTGGCTGGCGCTTGAGTGCAGTGGAACTGCTGGAGCAGGTGACTGTGCTCCTCCCTTGAAGTGCAGACTTCACAAATCTCGCAAGATGTCAGCACTAGCTTCAATGGAGGAGCATGGTCACCTGCTCCAGCGGCTCCACTGCACTCAAGCGCCGGCCAGAGGAGATGTGGGAATTTTTAAATTGCAGGGGGGGTTGCAGCCAGCGAAGTAGCGAGGACCTAATCCACCAGGACCATATAGCAGCCTCCCAGACCTTTTAGGAGGCCAGCGCTGGACAGAATATAAGTTCATATCTCAGGTACGAGGGGCACATCTGGGCACTTAATGTAAATGGGTTCGTATAACCCTTTTATGTGTAAGCTGGTGGTGGGCACAGGTTAAAATGCCCGAAGTGGGTGACAGGTTCCCTTTAAGGAAAAATTACATTTACCTGAAACCCACCATTAAATCTGCAGAATCATAAAATTAATTTTTCTCCATCAACCCCTTTAACCCATCCCAGACAAAATAAATTTCAAAATTTTGCTATAAGAAGTACAACAAATTGCTGTGTGAATGTAAATATCAGTGTTAAATCTCAGAAATCACAAATAAAATACAATTTGCAGGATCTTGAAGGCAAACATAGACCGCGTCTGTAAACTGTTCCAGCATAGCTGTCATGTAACAAATCCTTGTGATGCATCATTATGGCAGTGAGGGTGAAGGTGCTGATGGCTGTATGCCTTGCCAGAATGAAGGGTAACATTGTGTCCCTTTGAATGTCATTTACCATATTACTCTCTTCTGAGAGCAATGTACAAGATGTCTGATCTCTTTAAAGCCTGAGGAGTGAAAATACCAAGATCTAACTACTAGACTAAAGGTTTGATCAGGAGCTCTGTGGGGCCTTCGCTTCTGCACCCAAAATATCTGACTTGTCTACAGTGTGAAATTCACATTGCCACGAATCCGCAATCACCAAGACAGATGAGTATACAGGAACCAGCCAAAAACCTGTGCTGAGTATACAGGAACCAGCCAAAAACCAGTGCTGAGTATACAGGAACCAGCCACAAACCTGTGCTGAGTATACAGGAACCAGCCAAAAACCTGTGCTGAGTATACAGGAACCAGCCACAAACCTGTGCTGAGTATACAGGAACCAGCCACAAACCTGTGCTGAGTATACAGGAACCAGCCACAAACCTGTGCTGAGTATACGGGAACCAGCCAAAAACCTGTGCTGAGTATACAGGAACCAGCCACAAACCTGTGCTGAGTATACAGGAACCAGCCACAAACCTGTGCTGAGTATACAGGAACCAGCCACAAACCTGTGCTGAGTATACAGGAACCAGCCACAAACCTGTGCTGAGTATACAGGAACCGGCCAAAAACCTGTGCTGAGTATACAGGAACCAGCCACAAACCTGTGCTGAGTATGCAGGAACCAGCCACAAACCAGTGCTGAGTATACAGGAACCAGCCAAAAAACCTGTGCTGAGTATACAGGAACCAGCCACAAACCAGTGCTGAGTATACAGGAACCAGCCACAAACCTGTGCTGAGTATACAGGAACCAGCCAAAAACCTGTGCTGAGTATACAGGAATTAGCCAAAATCCTGTGCTGAGTATACAGGAACCAGCCACAAACCTGTGCTGAGTATACGGGAACCAGCCACAAACCTGTGCTGAGTATACGGGAACCAGCCACAAACCTGTGCTGAGTATACGGGAACCAGCCACAAACCTGTGCTGAGTATACAGGAACCAGCCACAAACATGTGCTGAGTATACAGGAACCAGCCACAAACCTGTGCTGAGTATACAGGAACCGGCCACAAACCTGTGCTGAGTATACAGGAACCGGCCACAAACCTGTGCTGAGTATACAGGAACCAGCCACAAACCAGTGCTGAGTATACAGGAACCAGCCACAAACCTGTGCTGAGTATACAGGAACCAGCCAAAAACCTGTGCTGAGTATACAGGAATTAGCCAAAATCCTGTGCTGAGTATACAGGAACCAGCCACAAACCTGTGCTGAGTATACGGGAACCAGCCACAAACCTGTGCTGAGTATACGGGAACCAGCCACAAACCTGTGCTGAGTATACGGGAACCAGCCACAAACCTGTGCTGAGTATACAGGAACCAGCCACAAACATGTGCTGAGTATACAGGAACCAGCCACAAACCTGTGCTGAGTATACAGGAACCGGCCACAAACCAGTGCTGAGTATACAGGAACCGGCCACAAACCAGTGCTGAGTATACAGGAACCGGCCACAAACCTGTGCTGAGTATACAGGAACCGGCCACAAACCTGTGCTGAGTATACAGGAACCGGCCACAAACCTGTGCTGAGTATACAGGAACCGGCCACAAACCTGTGCTGAGTGTACAGGAACCGGCCACAAACCTGTGCTGAGTATACGGGAACCGGCCACAAACCTGTGCTGAGTATACAGGAACCAGCCACAAACCAGTGCTGAGTATACAGGAACCGGCCACAAACCTGTGCTGAGTATACAGGAACCGGCCACAAACCTGTGCTGAGTATACAGGAACCGGCCACAAACCTGTGCTGAGTATACGGGAACCGGCCACAAACCTGTGCTGAGTATACGGGAACCGGCCACAAACCAGTGCTGAGTATACAGGAACCAGCCACAAACCAGTGCTGAGTATACAGGAACCAGCCAAAAACCAGTGCTGAGTATACAGGAACCAGCCACAAACCAGTGCTGAGTATACAGGAACCAGCCAAAAACCAGTGCTGAGTATACAGGAACCAGCCACAAACCTGTGCTGAGTATACAGGAACCAGCCACAAACCTGTGCTGAGTATACAGGAACCAGCCAAAAACCTGTGCTGAGTATACAGGAACCGGCCACAAACCTGTGCTGAGTATACAGGAACCGGCCACAAACCTGTGCTGAGTATACGGGAACCGGCCACAAACCTGTGCTGAGTATACAGGAACCAGCCACAAACCTGTGCTGCTGTACAAAGATGAAAATCCACACTAATGGCCGATCAATCAAAGGTGGTTTATTCAATGCCTTTCGAGTTTCCCCACTTCTTCACCAGGATGAGTATCTTGATGAAGAAGTGGGGAAACACTTTGAAATGCGTCAAGTAAACCATCTTTGATTTATCAGACATCAGTTTGGATTTTCATCTTTGTTCTGATTAGTCTACAATATGGAAGAAGGTTTTTATTTTAATAACAGATGTCTTGAAAGCAGATTAACCATTAGAGCTGCTGTCAGTGCTCCTCAGGTCAGATGGCTAATTCAGTTATCTATACCTCCCCACTTGCTGTCATTTAAGAACATTTCTATGGCGTTTCTTTAAATACTTGACTAACAATAGGGATTTTTTTTCAGTATTACTAAAAGGACTGAGGCAGTTGCATGAAAACCAAACTACTCTCGTGGGTGCTCAGGAGCTAGAGAACAAAGCGGGCATCCAGCCCCAGACCGGATCATCCGGTGTGCAGCATGTACAGATACGAGTGGCTCATTTGGAGGAGAGCCCAAGCCTATCGCAAAGTTCAATGGCTGCGTTACAGATCCCTGTACACATCACACACCTCTGTAAGCTGATGATATAAACTGAATACACTATGTATGGTAAAGGGAGTCTGTCAGCAGGTTTTTGCTACTTCAACTGAGAGGAACATGACGTAGAAAAAGAGACTTATTTCAGCGATCTATCACTTAGTTTACCAGGCGCAGAGATTCTGACGCAATCAAAGTTTGTATTTAGCATGAGGCAGAGCTCAGAAAGCTGTCCCCTGCTAATAACAGAAGAAGGCGTGTCAGACTACCAGGTACGGGGCAATGTTGTCCAAGTAATGATAAGGACCTGCTGCTAAAACAGTAATTGCAAGTAAACAACAGCATATAGTTCATGAGACACACAACATTGAAATTTATATTTTAACCCTTGCAGTATGTTGTCCTCAGATTACATAGCAAAAACCCACAGACAGATTCCATTTAATAATGTGTATTTTTCTTGCATTTTTAGATACATTCACAATATACAGAGATTGTCCAGAGCCACTCTCTTCTGAACTGGGTGGTGTGCAGTACTAATGAGGTCACATTTGAGTCTTGGCTAAAATATCCAGCTTTATTTTTTATGTTTTCCTACTGAAGGCTTCACATTTATTACCCCTAGATATGTATTAAACAAGGACCTCCATACAATATACAGTGCATCAATTTTCTCAAGGTGTAGCTCTAGCCAGTTTATTTAATAACCAGAGATTGCTTTTATTAATCTATAACTAAAGAGGTTGCCCACAAGGCCTTCACAATTAGTACCACCCCCCCTCCAGTAAAATAACAACACTTATTCTCACCTCCATTGCCATCGTCCTCCATTGGTGTCAACACTGCCTCTCCTGGGGATCTCAAGATATTGTTATGCCATGCGATTAGTCAGCACTGGCTTCACTCTCCTCTCCTTTGGACCAATCAACAAATATCTGGAGGAAACAATCTGCGGCAGCTCTCTCACTTCCTTCAGATGTCAATGTCGTTCATTGGAGAGGAGAGTGACGCCAGTTCTGACTGGCCTCGGGTCATTCCATGTCAAGTGATCCAAAAATGAATATTTTTTTTCCCTGACATCCTCAGATTTTTAAAAAAAATTTTCTATCTGAAGAACAACTTTATCTAATTACAAAAAAAAAGTTTTGAATTTTTTTCTTTATCTGTTAATTTTTTACAGATTTTTAAAGTTTTAAAAAAGTGTGAATTTTGGCCTGGTATGGCTTTACATTTTCTATCATATCTCGGGCTAGAAATAAGATAGAGAAACAAAATAAACACCAATCTACTCAGAACTGTCCAGGCTTTCATCAGATATGTCACAAGAGGATATTTGTTAATATTTTACCCATGTGATCGCAAGCGCAAAACTTTAAAACGCATTTCCGAAAAATCGGCGCGCTTTAAATATTTCAAAAACTGCCCATGTGTCTGCTGTGCTCTTAGCCACATCTGTACCAAATTTCAAGTTGGGATCGCAATGGGATCATATTTTAACATATTTTACTAGTAAGAGCGTCAATGGGTCATTCCATATCAAGTGATCTAAATATGAATATTTTTTTTTACCTGACGTCTTTAGATTTTTTTTTTTTTTTCCTTTATGAAGTACTACTTTAGTTAATTACAAATTAAAAGTTTGGAATTTTTTTCTTCATCAGTTAATTTTTTACAGATTTTTAAAGTTTAAAAAAAGGGTGAATTTTGGCCTGGTACGACTTTAAATTTTTTTATCTCAGGCTAGAAATAAGATAATGAAGTGGGAGAGGCATCATTTTACTCAGAACGGTAACAGCTTTCATTTGAGATGTTACAAGACTATGTTTCTTTATATCAAATTCAAACTATTGACGGGCAATTGTGAAAAAATGACTGATTGTGTTCTTGGTGACTTTTGAATTGACACTATAATAGTTAAATATTTTGCACTTAGGTCCAATGAATGCGTCCATGGGGTCAAGCTGGGACAGAGTCATCACAAATTAACCTTATTTGCAGATGACCTGCTACTTTACATCTCCCAGCCCCTGGTCTCCATCCCTTCGGTCTTAATGGAGTTTGAACGGTTCGGACAATTGAGCAACTTTAAAGTGAATTGCTCCAAAACCGAGGCACTCAATATTTCTTTGCCTGGAGAATTGGTTTCTCATCTATCTAAACAGTTCCCATTTAAATGGAAAGTAGAAGCCATTAAGTACTTGGGAGTCCTTATACCAAAAGATCTTAAACAAATATTCAATTTAAATTATCAACCCCTTTTGACTAACGCGGAATCGGCATTTACCTCCTATAGACAATTAAAGCTATCCTGGTTCGGGAGAATAAACGTAGTCAAGATGGATGTCTTGCCCCGACTCTTATATACTTTTCAGACAGTTCCTGTTCTATTGGATAGAGGTTTCCTCTCCAAAATGCAATCTATGATCCTTAGATTTGTCTGGGGGGGCAAGAGGTCCAGATTGCGAATGAATATCCTATCCTTGCCCGAGACCAGAGGAGGGGTTGGACTACCCAACATACGAGCGTACTTTGAGGCTTCCTCTCTTGTTAGAGCTCTAGATTGGCATTATCATGCGTCCTCCAAGAAATGGGTAGGGGTGGAGCAAGAGGGTTTGGGGATTCCGCTGAAACACCTGCTTTGGATTTCCCCTAAAGACTCCACAGACCTAGTACCTTTGACAGACATGACCAGAAACACCTTGAAGGTATGGCACCTAGTGACGAAAACCCTCCGCTTAAACGACAGACTTAGCCCTTTGACTCCCCTTTTTTCCAACCCATCTTTCCCACCCAGATTTGACAGGCAGAGATTTTTATGTTGGCGGATTGTGGATGACACCCGAGTAGGACAGACTCTGTCCAGTGGTGGTTTGCCCCCGATGGCAGAGCTACAACTCAAAGAACCTACGAGACCTCTTAAGTGATTCGAATTTCTCCAATACAGAGCATAATTATATTCAGCTGACCACTCTTGCAGGGTAAGATTGACGCCCAACGTATTGGAGAGGTTATTCCAACTGGAGGCTCCACCGAGGCGCAAAATATAATTTCTATACCAGGCCTTAGGGTCCATGAGAGAGCAGGGCACCCTTTACTTCCAACGTGCTTGGGAGAGGGAATTGGGGTGTAGCATTTCAGAAGCTAATTGGCAGAAATGCTTTATATTTACTCACTCACTAGCTAGCGCTTGTTCTGCACAAGAAAGAAGCTATAAGCTGCTCACTAGATGGTACTTGTGCCCGACGACACTCCGGAACATGTTCCCTGGAACCCCTGATACCTGCTGGCGCTGTGGGGAAGAGAAGGGTACAATGATACACATTTGGTGGAGTTGTGGGGAAATCCGGCGGTTCTGGTCTGAGGTTTTCAATGCATACGCCCGGATAACAGGTAAAGAAGCCGAATGCTGCCCAGAATCGGCAATGTTATCCATTTTTCCAGGTCCTATTGGGCTACAGAAGAGGGATATTCTCCGCTTTTGCATCTCGGCTGCTCGTGCTGTGATCCCGAGGTTCTGGAAATCAAGCCGGGCTCCATCTCTACTTGATTGGTTCAAAGAATTGATGGACACATATCGAATGGAGGAGCTCGCAGCTGATGCTTCGGGATCTCGGAACAAATTCTTAGGGATTTGGGTTGAATGGATTCTTTTTCACGACTCTGCAGAATTTAGGAGTATCTTTTCCAGCACAGATAATATGGCTCGACCTCTGGCTGATGGGGAGCCAGTGGGATGAGTACCCTTTCTCCTTCCCATACCTCACCCGTCCCCCCCCCTCCTTTTTTTCTTTTTTTCTTACGTGGCTTTTCTTTCCCAGTATAACTTTTTCTAATGGTTTTTGTTTCTCTTCTCTCTCTCTCTTCTTTTCTATCTCTCTTTTCTTCCCATCTGATACATTCAGTCTAGGTATTTCCTTTCTACGCCTATACCTTCAGAATTCTAGTGAACATTAGACAGGTATCGAAAACTCTGAGCTGTGAGTAGATCATTAATATTTCGGCCTTCCTTTCCGGTACACCAGTCGATAGACTATTCCAACTAGGCCTCAACGGGTAATGACCCACTTACGTGGTCAACCTGTTAGAAGGGGCCAAGTAATAAAAATCATTCTGCTGGGGCTGCTTGTCCCCTTGACATCAGAACATCTCAAAACCCTGAGAAAGGTTGTATACTTGAGTGTTTGGAATTATATTTAGATTGTAGTATATATTGCACCAGAGATAAGCGCAAAAGTAAATTTGCAGCTTATCTTAAAGTTACTAATAACTTTGTGAATTCTCTTTTTGTATATTTTATATGTCTCAAGATTTTGTTAAAAGATTGAATGTATGTCTTTCATATGTTTTTTCAAAATTTAATAAAAATGAGATTAACCATAGTTAAATATTTTAAAATATGATCCCATCACGATCCCAACTTGAAATTTGGTACAGATGTGGCTAAGAGCATAAAAGACACATGGGCAGTTTTGGAAAATTTTTATTAAAATGTTTTTTTCGGAAATGCGTTTCAAAATGTTGCGTTTGCATTCGCATAGGTAAAAAATTAAAATTAACAAATATACTCTTGTGACATATCTGGTGAAAGCCTGGACAGTTCTGAGTAGAATGGTGTTTATTTTGTTTCTCTATCTTATTTCTAGCCCGAGATAAAAAAATTTAAAGTCGTACCAGGCCAAAATTCACCCTTTTTTTAAACTTTAAAAATCTGTAAAAAATTAACTGATGAAGAAAAAAATTCCAAACTTTTAATTTGTAATTAACTAAAGTAGTACTTCATAAAGGAAAAAAAAAAAAAAAATCTAAAGACGTCAGGTAAAAAAAAATATTCATATTTAGATCACTTGATATGGAATGACCCATTGACGCTATTAATAGTAAAATATGTTAAAATATGATCCCATTGCGATCCCAACTTGAAATTTGGTACAGATGTGGCTAAGAGCAAAGCAGACACATGGGCAGTTTTTGAAATATTTAAAGCGCGCCGATTTTTCGGAAATACGTTTTAAAGTTTTGCGCTTGCGATCACATGGGTAAAATATTAACAAAGATCCTCTTGTGACATATCTGGTGAAAGCCTGTATAGTTCTGAGTAGAATGGTGTTTATTTTGTCTCTCTATCTTATTCCTAGCCTTAGTTATGAGGAGAAACGTAAAGGCAGGCAACAGCGAAATTCACACTTTTTCCGAACTTTGAAAATCATTTTAAAAAAAAATAAATTTTTAAAAAAAATTTTCTCTTCACATTTTGCATTGTCTGACATGCTATTATCAAATAACAAAATCTCAAAAGAATTAAAAATATAGAGGTAATAATCATTGGTTCACTTGACATGGAATGACCCCCTCAGGGATCGCGTGGCATAACAATGTGATGCAATCCCCAGGAGAGGTAGTGCTGACACTATTGGAATGACAACGGCCCTTAAAGGTACCGTCACACGCATCAATTTTCTGAACGATGTTAGCGATCACATGCACACGCGATCGCTAACAACATCGTTCAGATCGTTGGTGAGCTGTCAAACAGGCAGACTCACCAGCGATCCGGACCAGCGAGCACGCTGGTATCCAACGTACACATCGGGTTACTAATCGCTGCGTGGCGCTTAGTAACCCAACGTGTACCATAGTTACCATCTCCCAGCATTGGCTCTGAGATCGTTCAGCGCGCTGTCACACTGAACGATGCAGCAGGTTGGTTGAGTTGAAGTTCATAAACCTGTCAACTTGACTAATTATCGTTGTTGAATCGTTCGTTTACACGACTCACTAACAATGTCGCTTCAACATCGTTCAAAACGTCACTTTTGAACAATGTTGAGAACGATGTTGAAACGTGTAATGGGGCCTTTAAGGTGAGTATAGGGGTTATTACCTTACTAGAGGGGAAACAGGGATTGAGAAATGGTTGTCAGAGTAGTTCATAATCACTTTTTCAATGCATTAATAAAATGACTTTCAGGTACTTGTAGTTTACAGTCCTTCATCATTTTCAGTTATAAATGCTTCATCAGCTCATAGTATTGTTCTCCCGTTTATAGCCTCACCTGAATCCCCCTCTCCCAATGCTGACCCAGACTCACTGTCAGCGGGGACACTACAGACATTTGAGATCTTACCAGTAAGTAGAATTTTATATCACAATGTATTGGTTATTCCTCTTCAATATAATTATTATAAAAATAAGAGATATCAAACCTCTATTTTAAATTGATAACTTTGTATCTTCCCGCAAGTCCTTTTATTTACAGCCAAGTGGCACCTCAGGCACCTTCATCCTCCAGACAAGTTCTAGCCAAAGTTTTCCATTAACGCTGACATCGAACCAAGGTGTGACCCTGACCTCCAGCACCTCCCCAGCATCACCAGAGCAGATTATTGTGCATGCCTTATCTGTGAGTATGGCCATAAGGATTCACTGCTTGTGTATGTTCTTTACTTGCTAAAGTTGGCAAGGTATGGAATAATTATTAATGGAGATGCTTTTCAGGTTTCGTTATAAAATCTTCAGTATGTATATTATTTTAGAGAGCCCCTTATTGGACAGGGCAGTATGGAAGTCATTCATGCATACAGTACCGTAATTGTCATTGTTACTGTTTGTCAAACCATCATGGGAAATCATAGTGGTTGGTTCTGTACTGCACTTTCTATTACTACAAACATGGCAGGAAAGGTCATTAAGAATGTGATCCACCTCCTATAGACTATTGTTGTGAAATAAAAATCACAGAACAGTATAGGTAATATTTACTCTGTTCTGCATGTGGACACTTAGAAAATTGTGCTTTATTTTACAATGAAAAAGGGAAGCTGACAAAGTGATTCCCCAAAAACGTTTGTCATCATTTTTACTTTTCCAGCCTACATTTTCCACATCAATGCCAGCCAGTTTGTTTTCATCCTCCACTTCCAGTTTTGTCAGTGCTCTGTAAGCATAGCCCACCGAATCCATCATGCATAGCCCTTCCTATTCTACAATCAGCCATGGGCATGTGTCTTGGAAAAGCTGTGGTTGGCCGATGTCCCGACTATTGTACTGTATCTGCGTCTCCTACTGTCTCAGTTGTTGGTTCATCAGTAGGGATGTCACCTTGATGTGCCGGAGACAAGCATCTGTGCTATTAGAAGACTGAAAAGTAACCTACATCTTGTATCTATTCACAGCCTGAAAACGTCTTAAATGCAAGTGACAATGTCACAGTCCACTGTCATACACCAGGGATTATCATTCGGACGCTGGCCTCTGATGATGCCTCTTCACCCCTTGCTCAGACTGAGATTTCTGTTGATCCTCACTTACAGCAAAATGACTTACATAGTGCTGAGAGATCTCTGAAAGCAGACTGCATTTCCCAAGAGATGCACAGCACAGACCTAAATGTCGGCCAGGACGCTTTATACTGTACTGAGCAGGCCATAAATATGGGCATCAGGGGTAATGTGAAGCTGCTCCATCATCCTGGAACACATGGTGCGGACATGCCAAGTGCTGACAGCAGGACAGATGACGGTCATATTGACTTGGCTGATAACTATGTCAGAGAAGTAAGAATGTTCTAAATTAACCCGGTTCTTTCTTTCCTGTATTTTGGGTTTTTATTTTTTCTAAAAAACGAAAACTTATTGTAGATATGGAAAATGTTGATAGTAATGTATGACAGCTAGTAGCAGAGTGATCTATTTATGTGTTTGTCAATGTACTTTTAACTATATTAAACAATCTGAGCTGCAACATACAGTCACAGATAAAAGCTTGAAAACGTCAGTTCATGCAATGGTTTTCCTTGTTTTTATTGGAGTATAAACATTGTAGATTAAAGGCCACTTTACACACACCAACTTATCTGTCCAACTTCAGACCAACTTGCTGGTTGCAGTGAAATCATGGACATATTGTTCCATTTTGTGACTGTGTACAAATGTAACAATGTGTCCATGATTTCACTGCAACCACCAAGTTGGTCTGAAGTTGGACAGATAAATTGGTGTGTGTAAAGTGGCCATAAGACTAAAGTCAGCAAAATCTCAAAAGAATCACATATGGAAACAAGGAGCAAAAAACATGTGAAACAAATCAGAATATGTGTTAAACCTAATATTTTTTAAAGTGCCCTCTTTTTACTCTAATGGTAGCTTTACACACCTTTGATATTATTCTCTGAAATAGCTTCACCAGGTAGTCACCTCGAATGACTTTGATTGTCTTGTCAAGAGGTCAGTTGTACAATGTGTTGCCTTCAGGACCGTCAGGTGGGTTTACATTGGTTGTTTCAGCACACAATACCATACATAACTGTTCTAAGGCAGAATATGGAAATATCCACTCATTTAAGTAAAGAAAAAACAACTGTCCGTTACATTTTAAGACATAATGGTTGGTCAGTCTGGAAAAATTGGCAGAACCTTGAAGGTAGTCTCAAGATCAGTCATGAAAACCATCAATAGCTATGATGAAAATGGCTCTCATGAGGACCGCCCCAGGAAAGGAAGTCCAATAATTTCTTCTGCCTGCTGCAGATAAGTGCATCAGAGTTACCAGTCTCACAATGCGGAAAGCACCTCCGATACCAGCCATCATAAATGATACTTGGACATCAAGTAGCAGACACATCTAAACATCTGCTGTTCTGAGGAGAAATCACTGCTGAGTAATACTTATTTGGGCCAAGCAAAATAGTGACTGGACACTAGATGAGTTGAAACTGTTCTCTAATGTAATGAGTCAAAATCGATAATTTTTGGTACCAACTGCCATGTCTTTGAGACTCTGTAAAGGGTAAAGATAAGTGGATAGCTTCTACAGGAGTGGTGCTTCCTGTGAAGAATGGAGAAGGTGGTGTACTGTTGTGGGGGTGCTCTGATGGTGATACTGTTAGTAATTTTCTCCAAATTCAAGAGACACTTGCCCAGCATTGTACAACAACATCCCACCCCATCTGGTTTTCACTCAATTATTTCACTGAGGTGCTTTGTCAGGTTACATGGCCTTCACATTCACCTGACCTAGATCATTGAGATGTTTTGGGATGAGTTTGAGTTCAGAGTGAAAGCAAAGCAGCCAACAAGTGCTCAGCATCTCTGGGAAATCCTTCAAGACTACCTTGTGAAGCTCCTTGAGAGAATGCCAAGGGTATATAAAGCTGTTATCAGTGTGAAAGGAAAGCGTCTGGAATGGAAGGTACAAAACATATCCTGGCTTGTGTCTCACGTGTTTCTTCTTTGTTTTTTTGAGCTATCAGTCTCAAACTACAATGTGTATATTTCCAAAAAGAAAAGGAAAAACCATTACATGAACTGGTGTGTCCAAACGTTTAACAGTACTGTACATATAAAGACAATTGTTAAGAGATTGCACTGAGGAAGACAACCCATTTTAAGAGCATTTAATACACACTTCAAAAATATTCTGAATTAATAGAGTTTACCAACCAGGACCCTGAGCTATTAACCAGTGCTGTACATAAGCGTTTTGATGTACAGGGTATCATACATTTTGTTGTATGCTGGTTAAATGCTGCATTTAACTATGTATCATAAGAAAAATGTGTGTAGCAACAGGACTTACAACAATGCAAATGTTTTCCCAGTGAAAGTAAACTTGAGACTTGCAGATCATTTGCAATGAACGACACTTTGAAGGGATTTTGCAGGATAAAATAAAACTGCTTAAGAACCAAAAATGATGCTAGCACTTCCTAATATATGAGTATTACTGCACTTTTTAGAGCCGCCTTCCTCACAGACTGTTGGCTCCCCATATATAAAAACCTGCCTGCTTTGCTTTAGCTAGGGGAGCCTGATGGACAGGTCTGGTAACTTGTTCCTTCATTGTCAGTTTTTCTTAGAATAGGAGAGCAAAACCTGTAACAAATGTAAGAAGTGCCATAAAATCATATCCCCAACACATTTGTTAAAATAAAGTGGCCAACCCCTTTAATTCATTAAAATAGCTCGATTTGAGCAAAAAGGATTCTCAGTACTATGACCCAGTGGCCACATTGATAGTCCTTGGCTACCAGATGAGAGCACTATGAGCCTTCTGCTGGCCTTCCTGCATCCTTGGTGCTTCAGTGTCTTCACTGCAGCACGACTTCATATGGAGGTTCACTAGGAGATGACAGCTAACGATTACGGACATGGAGAAGGGTCTTCCTAATCCTTTTACTTAACTTAAAAAATAACTGCTACATGCCTATATAATCCCCCTACTCCCTGTTCTGTTAGACCTTTGGCCAATCATATGGCAATGTTGCCACTTTCATTATTCAGATAACTGCATCAAACAATCACTGGGCTTATCGACGACCCTTGCACCTATAACAAGTGGCAAGTGAGGCAAGTGATTGGCTGCAGCAGTCATCTGAATGATGGATAGAACATAATTGCTGCAGGACTGGCTAGGACCACCAAAGTGACGAGTGTTTGTATACTTAACATAATACAATATCTGTTATTTATGTTAATACGTTTCCAGCCTTCACCCTGGTTTTAAAAACCCCTTTAGGAAAACAGTGTCCCAATATTGAAAAATATTGATAAGATCAGAGGATTAAAAATATTCATTATGTGTTACAAAAAAAAAAGAACAATTCAGGCTCACCCCCTACCAGAATGAAGCTCGTGTTAACAGGTTCAAGCTGTTGTGACTGCATTAAGTACAAATCAAAAAGTGCAGCAGCACATTATATGCGCTAAGATACATGCAAAGAATAGTAAAAAATCTGCGTTGCTGTACTATAGAACATTTTTATAAAATTGAAGTGCCAAGTACACAGATTCGCTACTTCACATGTGCCCACCAGCCATATATAGTGAAGGAAATAATTATTTGATCCCATGTTGATTATGTAAGTTTGCACACTGAAAAAGACATGAACAGTCTGTAATTTGAAGGGTAGGTTAATTTCACCAGTGAGAGATAGAATATCTAAAAAATAAAATCCAGAAAATCACAGTCTAAATTATGTAAAGTTTATTTGCATTTTGCGGAGAGAATCAAGTATTTTATCCCTCTGACAAACAAGACTTAATACTTAGTGGCAAAACCCTTGTTTGGCAAGCAGAGCAGTCAGACGTTTCTGATAGTTGATGATGAGGTTTGCGCATATATCAGGATGAATTTTGGTCCACTCCTCTTTGCAGTTCATCTCTAAATCATTAAGATTTTGAGGCTGTCGCTTGGCAACTCGGAGCTTCAGCTCCGTCCATGAATTTTCTATGGGATTAAAGTCTGGAGATTAGCTAGGTCTCCCCATGACCTTAATGTGCTTCTTTTTGAGCCACTCCTTTGTTGCCTTTGCTGTATGTTTTAGGTCATTGTCGTGCTGGAAGAATCAGCCATGACCCATTTTTAATGTCCTGGCGGAAGGAAGGAGGTTATTACTTAGGATTGTACAATATATGGCCCTATCCATTGTCCCATTGATGCAGTGAATTAGTCCTGTGCCCTTAGCAGAGAAATACCCCATAAACATAATATTTCCACTGCCATGCTTGACTGTGGGTACAGTGTTTTTTGGGTCATAGGCAGCATTTCTCTTCCTCCAAACATAGCAAGTTGAGTTAATGCCAAAGAGCTCAATTGTTGTCTCATCTGACCACAGCACCTTCTCCCAATCACTCTCAGAATCACCGAGGTGTTCATTGGCAAGCTTCTGATGGGCCTGCACATGTGCCTTCTTGAGCAGTGGCACTTTGCTGGCACTGCAGGATTTTAATCCATTATGGCATAATGTGTTACTAGTGGTTTCCTTGGTGACAGTGATCCCAGCTGCCTTGAGATCATGAACAAGTTCCCCCCGTGTAGTTTTAAGCTGATCTCATCTTCCTCATGATCCTGGATACCCAATGAGGTAAGATTTTGCATGGAGCTCCAGATCGATGTTGATTGACACTCATTTTGTATTTCCTCCATTTTCTTACTATTGCACCAATAGTTGTCTCCTTCTCACCCAGCATCTTATTTATGGTTTTGTATCCCATTCCAGCCTTATGCAGGTCTAGGATCTTTTCCCTGACATCCTTAGAAAGCTCTTTGGTCTTGCCCATGTTGTAGAGGTTAGAGTCTGACTGATTGACTGTGCGGACAGGAGTCTTTAATACAAGTGACGGGTGTCTTTAATGAAGGTAACAAGCTGATTTCAAGCGTTTAACTGGTCTGTAGGAGCCAAAACTCCTAATGGTTGGTAGGGGATCAAACACTTATTTCTGTCTTCTAAATGAAAATTAATTTATATAATTTAGACAATGTGATTTTTTTGGATGCTATTTTTGATATTCCATCCCTCACTGTTAAAATTAACCTACTCTTAAAACTATAGACTGTTCATGTCAAACTTACAAAATCAGCAAGGGATCAAATAATTAGTGTGCGGTTATGATCCCATTTGTCTGCAACTTGTTGACTGAGTCCCAGCACCACACCAATTTGATGTTTCCTAGCCCTCCTAACTTCAGGGCAAGCAGTTAATGTGCTTGGAGGAGTTTCAACTTACCTCTCAACATCTACATTTCAGTGTGCTAAATCCTTTTGTTTAAGGTAATAAATCAAGACTACAGATTACTTCTGTTTCATCATTTCAGAAAAGTTGCACACTTGGCCAAGTGTGCATCTGTATGGTAGGGGGGGTCGGGAGAAATAGCTGTCATCAGCTGCCTAAAGGGTATTTTTACCAGCTTTAAGGGTACCTTCACACGCGGCAATATTGCTACGCAATTTCACTGGCAATTTGTTGGTTGCAGTGAAATCATGGACACACTGTTCTATTTGTACACAGCAACAGATAGAACAATGTGTCCATGATTTCACTGCAACCAGCAAATTGCCAGTGAAATTGCATGCAATATTGCCACGTGTGAAGGTACCCTATGAGGTATTCTCATCATAGACATTTGTCAAGGACTATATTCAAGAGGACAAAATATCTGATCAAACCAAGCATAGAGCATTTAGTTCAATGCACCTACATCTGTGTAGGCCCACTCTGGCTCTTGTAATCAAGAGCTGTTAAACAAGATAGAAGGGGCAGCGATAGATGGAAGACAAGTAGGTGGGAAGATCCAGAGTACTGCTCTGATCACACCAAAGGTGCACCAAGTGCATGTGCTTGGTATGAACAGTCTTTTCACATGCTTTCCTTCTCCTCTAGCTGTATAAATCATGTACTTGTGGCATTATTATACAGTGTGCTTCTTATTTCCTTATCCCAAATAAGACTATGTAGACAATTCTCGTTCCTTTTTTTATTATTATTATTATAAATACATTGAAGGAAAAATTTAAAAGTGCCCCTATATTTTAATATGTGATTTTCAGCCCCACTACTGAAACAGACTGTTATAGTCTATAATAATCTGCATTTGTTCCCTATGTAGGATCTCAGGCCTACCTCCCTCGAAGAACACGTTGATCAGCCCGCTATTGAAGGAACAGTGTTGATAGTCCCATCATGCCATGGTTATATACAAGCGGATGATATTGATGGAGAATCTGTGCTTCCACTTACAACACTGGCAGGTAATGTTTGGCAGAATTCTTCATCTTTAGGCTATGTTCATACTGGACGTTTCTGATCTGTTTTTGGTGCTGCGTTTTGTTTTTAAACTGCACCAAAATCTGATCAGCCAGAATGTCTGCGATCAAAGTGAATGGGATTTACAATCTGCTGTGCAAATGACTGCGTTTTTGACTCCTGCGTTGGTGATGCAGAAAGCGTATCCAGAAAATAAGGCGCATGTCAATTATTGCTCCGTTTTTCGGCTGTGCTTTCTGAACCACTAACATCCATTTACTTACCCTTCCCGGTGATCCCACGGTGAGCTCTGGTGATATCTTCCTCCCGGACATCGCAGGACCTGTGGTTAGTCGAGTTGACTCAGTCACATGGTGCACAGGTCCTGTGAGTACTGTATCCGACTACCCACAGGTCCTGCTGGTGCCCGAGAGGAAGATATCACCAGAGCTCACTGTGGGATCACAGGGGAAGGGTAAGAAAGTATGAATGTCTCTGTCTGTGTGTCTTTCTGTCTGTGTCCCCCAAAAATGGAGCAAAAAAGCAGCATAAACAGATGATGCGTTTGTGATGCTTTTTTAGGTGCAGAAATTTCAGCAAAAACGGATCAACAAAAACTGGAGGATAAACGCTGTGCCTGAATTCAGCCATAGAGTCATTTCGATAATTAAATGCCAACTATCTAGATTAGAAGGTGCTAAAAGTTGTGATGTCTCTTTTTGTATCATTGATGTTGTCCGTATTTGATTTAAAATTTGGGAGAAAAAACATGAAAAAGATTAATGAAACACTTGCACTTCTACATTTTTAACTCACTGATATGAAATACCTGCTGGACTAAGATGTACAGCTTTCAGTCCAATTTTCCTCCTCCGATGCACAGCAAGGCCAGTACTTATGGTTATCTGAATGAAGTTGTGATGTTTTGTTTAATTTGCAGTCACACATACATTTGTCAGCCTCAGGTCCACTGACTGTCTACTATTCACTAACACTGATTTCGTTAGAGATTGAATTACATTGGTACATCAGCCAGTAGGGTCAAATAACCAGACTATAACCCCTTTAGTGGGGCAGCATTTTCTATATACTTGCTCTCTTTAACAATATATTCTTGTTATATTATTCTATTATTTTGACTACTACTTTAAACAGTGTAATAAGTTTTAATCAATATAATAAGTTAGATTTGATATATTCATTAGTTGGTGTATTAGTTGTTTGTATTTGTCCACTAGGATATTTTGTAAACCGTAGTCTTCAAAAAAGACTCAAATAGAATAATAAATTGGGTGTAAACCAAAAAAATGTGCAAAAGTAGACAAAAAACTGATGTAAAACACACAAACTAGACTAAAATAAAAAAACAAACCTTGAGAAAAAACAACCAAAGTCATGGTTCACATTTTCCACTCAGACCTAGGAGGAGCATTCATTAAAGGGATCCTGTCAGCTAGTTTATGCCCTCCCAGCTCTCACTGTCTGTAGCTTTATAATACTAGTCTAATCATCCCTGTCTGAGCTCATAGTATAATGTGAAAGGTGAAAAAAAAGCATTTAGACGCTTACATTTCCTAATGTAATGAGACAGTCAGTCCCCAGCTTGGAGGACGGGGACTGTTTAGCAGGTTAATAGTTAACATTTCAGCCAAATTTCAGAACATGTTGGGAGACCTGATGTGATGTCACAACCATGTGACTACAATAGGCAGAGCTAAGTTCTCAAAGAACATTATATGTTTGCTGGCTTAGCTCTGCCCACTATGGTCACATGATCGTTACATCACACAGGTCCTTTAGCTATCGAAGTTAAAAGTGAGTTAACTATTATCTTGCCAGACAGTCCCCGTCCTCCAAGGTGGGGACTGAAATGTAAGTGTATAAATGCTTTTTTTTCACCTTTAACATTACACTATGAGCTCAGACAGGGATGATTAGAATAGTATTATAAACCTGCAGGTACAGACCGTGATAGCTGGAGGGGCATAAACCACCTCATAGGTTCCCTTTAAAGATTTCCCCTGACCAACTTCTATTTATCTGCAGGATGCTGAAACTGAACAGGTGTAATGATATATAAGTCTCTAGGTTAGGTGCCAATTTACAACTCTGAACTGATAACTGTCTTTCTCTTACAAGTGTAAAGTGTTGAGAGGTGTGGAACACTGAGCAGTCATCAAGTTCCTTTACTTGAAAGGCCGCACACCAATGTAGACGTTCGATGAGATGAAAGAGGTCTATTGTGACGATTCCCCCATCATATGATGTCAAGAACTGGCATCGTCATTTCAAATGTGGTCTAACTTCGGTGAAAACGCCTCCAATTCCAGGGCGACCCCATTCCGCTATCAATGATAAAGTAAAGTAAAGAAACTTTATGACTGCTCCATGTTCCACTGGGTCCATAATCACACCTCACACCACTTCAGCACCTGTACAAGAAAGACCATTATCAGTTCAGAGTTGAAAATTGGCACATAATCTATAGATACACATATATCATTACACATGTGCAGCTTCAGCATCTTGTAATAAATAGAATTGGTTCTGGAGAAATCTTTAATGAAAACCCCTTGTAAATTGGTGACATTTAAAAAAAGAAAAAAAAAAACAGTCCTCGTGTAACACGATCTGCTTTCACATTGTCATTTTTCTCTGTTAATGGCTCTTCCTTTATTTATTTTTTCCTTTCCTTTAGATCCAATTTTGCAGCACCACCGGGACAGCATTCACCAGATTGACTCATCGATAGATGGACCAGATTCTGACGACTCAAAAGATATTGAGGATTTATAGCCCCCCTGCATTCCTGGTGGCCGCTTTGCTGCACAGATTCCACCCTCACACCTACGTGTTCTAGATTTTACAGTTTGCTATGGCACCAAATCTGTTATTTTAATACGGCAAAATTTGCACTATATTATCACCAGCTTCCATTGTCACAGTCGTCAAGTTCAGATTATAAATGACAACTCCTCTCATTTTTCGTGGTTAGAGGATGGGGGAGAAGCTGGAAACAGCCGGTTTCTGGTAAATGACATTCCAGTGCTGTCTAAAATAGATCTTAAGCTTTATAATGAATTGAGAAATTCTGACCTAGAATCTCTCCATAGGAGAGGTGAAGATAAGAGTGGAGCTAAGTGCTAGAAGCAATATTTAATCATCCTTACGCTTTACTTTTCGGTGTAGTTAGACGGGGTTTACAGGGGCTGGGTTTCTCCAATACTGTTTACAGAGGTGGTGACTGAAGTACAATACTGCTTGAGAAGGTGCCAGGGCATGCCCTAGATAATGGATGAAATTATTAAGTAATTTGGGAAAATGACAATGAATCCCATCCATGAGTCTACACTGCGTTCCATATAACAGAACAATCAGCAGGCTGACTGGGGCGCAAATTGTAATAGATCCAGTGAGCCCAGAGGCAATGACTTAAGTGGTACCCTTACCAGGGTGTAACAAATGGTGCTAATGTATATAATATCCGCTATTTATAGATGTCCTTATAGTATTTATACAGAAAGTAGACTTTTCCACATAGAATCTTTATTGAAAACAAGCCGTCGCCTTACACATTTCCATAGGGAGTATTTTTGTTTCTCAGCAGTTATTGTAAAGAGATGCATAGAATCAGTTTACTGTAGTTGATCTAAATCTGACATAGAAGAAAAACCAATTACTTAAGAACATGCTAAAGTCTGTTATGTCTGCTTCAGGCAGGTAGGAACCATCAAGTATTGCCTGTCGTCAGCTATTTCAGACCTCCGGAGTATTGTTGCAAGAGTATATTTACACTATTGGATTTTTTGGACCATGCATGCAATGAAGTAATATTACCCTATGTATTAGTGCCCATGGGTGATTTCCACACACAACTCTGGTCTGTGTGAAAGCAAAATTCTATAGTATTGCACATTATCCAAAACAAAGAAGTGGGAGGTTTACGGTCCGTTTTATACTATGTATAACAAAGTCACTGGTGTTATGTTTTAATTCATGAATTTATTAGTTAATTATGCATACATATAAATTATGCGTACATATAAAATTCATTACATAGCACATACAATTATATACATAAGTTACATTATTTATTTATTTCCGGAGTGATCATTGTTTAAAGTGACGTTGTGACAATAAAATTTCCATGTGGCAAAGTATTATCCCCTCTACAAGGATATGGGGTAGTGAGCAAGGGTATGTGGGCATTAAATGTAAACACATTTCTTCTATGCTGTGCAAGGTTTTGTTGCAGGTCACTTTTACATCAAAGGCTGACTGTGTATTATGTAAACAGCCCACACCGGGGGAGCCCTGTGGAGTAGTGCTGGACAAGTCCTATGCATCACTCCTCCAGTTCATCCACCCCAGGGGAGCATTAGTCACAGTCAAACCTATATGATAAAATGCACAGTCAATTAGTCCTATTGAATTTACAGTTTCATCATCCTCCCACAACCTCCACACTTACCCATATCCTCTAGGGGGATGGAGTATCCGGGTGCCCCCAGACGCGTTTCGCTTTATGCTTTATCAATGGGGTCCCCCGGTGTGGGCTGTTTACATAATACACAGTCAGCCTTTGATGTAAAAGTGACCTGCAACAAAACCTTGCACAGCATAGAAGAAATGTGTTTACATTTAATGCCCACATACCCTTGCTCACTACCCCATATCCTTGTAGAGGGGATAATACTTTGCCACATGGAAATTTTATTGTCACAACGTCACTTTAAACAATGATCACTCCGGAAATAAATAAATAATGTAACTTATGTATATAATTGTATGTGCTATGTAATGAATTTTATATGTACGCATAATTTATATGTATGCATAATTAACTAATAAATTCATGAATTAAAACATAACACCAGTGACTTTGTTATACATAGTATAAAACGGACCGTAAACCTCCCACTTCTTTGTTTTGGATATTTGCATAAATAGGAGGGGTCCACTCTTGCCAATGGCAAATCTAATGATATACATTGTAAAGACAACCCATTTGATGTTACTAGTATTGCACATTAGTACAGTTGAATATCCAAGAGGAAGAGAATAAAGCACTGCTGAAGTGATTGGTGCACATTCAGTGTTCGGCTGAGCTTCACCAATGGCCTCATTCTGGATAGACCATATAACTATTAATATCTATGAAGATGTTCATATATCAGTGTTTGCTTAGTTTTAAATGACAATGTGTCTAGAACAAAAAAAAAAAAAAACAGGCCTACCTGGTTTCGATTCGTACCAGCAATCAAAATTACCCATACTGGCCACTTTACACGCGGCAACAGGTAGATAGAAAACGGCAGGTGTCGGAGACAAATGTACCTTTTACCTTCAAAACACCTTGCAGATACCCGAATTACACGCAGCCACTTCAAGGTGTTTTGAAGGTAAAAGGTACAATGGTCTCCGACACCTGCCGTTTTCTATCTACCTGTTGCCACGTGTAGAGTGGCCATACAAGTTTTTGGGTTAGTGAAAAGTCATTGGTAGCACACATTGGAATCCATGTGTTACTTTCTGCAGGTTTTCCATAAATCCATGCTAATCTAATCCTGCGTTTTTGGTTCCCAGCCAAACCTATGTGATTCAGGGAAAAGCTGTCCACACGCATTGGCAGAAAGTGTAAACACCACAGGATTTGCTGCACTTTTGAAAGAATGAGCATGTCAATTGTATTTTGCTATAGTTTCTATTGCAAATCTGCAACAAAAACGCCGCAACCAAATCTGCAGCAAATCCAAAAAAATGGAGCAAACCTCCTTCCAAGAAAGCAGAAGAAAAATAAAGCAACCCCCTAGGATTTGCTTGAGATTTGAAGTTGCAAAAACCAACGTGTGTGGACATAGCCTAACTGCTAGGAAAAGAGCAGAAATTTGTCTTTTTTTGTTTAGGAGAAAAAGCATGGATGGTAAAAACTGACATACTGTAAATAAAAATTGGGCTGATTTTTTTTAATTTATTTATTACAAAGATCACAGAAGGCTGAGGCCTACACCTGGATTTGCAGACTTAAAGGGACATTTTTGTCATCTCATCTGACAGCAGCATAATGTAGACACAGACACCCTGGTTCCAGTGATATATCACTTACTGGGCTACTCAGTGTAGTTTTCATAAAATCACTGTTTAATCAGCTGGAGATTAACATGATAGGACTAATCAAGTAGTCCACCATATTCATTTACTGCTATATCTAAAGCAGAGAAAACAGTAATTTTATCAAAATTACAGCAAGCAGCTCAGTGACATCGCTGGAATCAGGCAGGGTCTTTATCTCTACATTATGCTGCTCTTAGATGGGATGGTAAAAACCTGTTGCCTGTTTCCCTTTAAGTACAATGCTAAATAAGATTTTATAAAATCTTCAGAGTGGAAAAAAATCTGTGACAGTCTCTATTTCATATGTGACAACTAAAAGATATTTTATCACGTGTAGATTATATGGTAAATGAATCTTCAGCCACACACTTTGGGTCCGATCCATCAAGACCAGCCTTGCTGCAGTCAGACGATCTTAAAGATGTTCTTACTACTTTATGAATCTGGAGCGTCTGAGGAGTGTCATGCACGTCCATGTGCTACACCAGAAATCTCACTCCAGTCAAGGACCAGAGTAACACATCTGGCGTATGGAAGGCCACGGCATGTCATAAATGAGACAAACTGTGGTATCTTGCTCCTGCCTATTTTATAGGGAGCAGGGAGAATATGGTGTGAAAATGACAAAAGTCACAACTCTCAAGTTATTCCTATTTTTCTGACTTTTCACAGCTTTTACACCAGAAGTCTGGCATTCATGCTTTGATGAATCAGTCCCAAAGTCCATCAATGGTTATATTGCAATACATTGGCCAACAGCAAAGCAGCTATATACAGATGTACGGTACATTTTTTTTTCTAGAAAAGGGAACCGGTCAGCTCATTCTACCCCTCTAACCTATCACTACCTGTCCCTGCACCTAGATAGCTGATCCCTAACCATCCATGTCTAACCTAAAACTGCTCTATAAAGATTAAGAAAAATTATTTATAACTTACAAGTTGTCTCCATCCAGAGACTGGAAAGGTAGGCTTCGGGGCTCTATTCTCCCGTCCTCGCTGGCTTTCAGCACGCACCACTGGGCGTCAGTCTTTCTGTTGTTCCACCTCTGTTAGAAATTCCCGCCTCCTCTGCTGCCATCGTGAGCCGGCTGGAACGTCATATCCGGCCTGGTGCTTTGTAAGGGCTGATCACATGTGCGGCCCTGCTCCAGCGCATGCGCATATTGAAGCCGTACACGTCATAAGGCCCAAAATGCACTGGGCCGTATAGGACGTGTATGGCTCGGCTTCAATATGTGCACTGCACATGAGCCAGACCGCACACGTGATCAGCCCCCACAATGCACCGGACTGGATATGATGTTCCAGCCCAGTACATCATAGTAGCAAAGGAGGCAGGAATTTCAAAAAGAGGTGGCAAAGCACAAGGAACGAGGACGCCCAGTGGGGCATGCTAGGAGCCAGCGAGGGGGTGAGAATGGAGCCCGGAGCCCACCCTTTCAGTCTCCGGATGGAGAGCAAGTTATAAATCATTTTTCTAAAACTTTATAGGGCATTTTTAGATCGGACAGGGATGGTTAGGGATCAGCTACCAAGGTGCAGAGACAGGTAGTGATTTGTTGGGGGGGGGGGGGGGTAGGGGCGCGGGTAGAACGTACTGATAGGTTCCCTTTAAAAACAATTTTCCAGGTTTTTAATACCTAATCTGAGGGCCACATAATGAAGGAACAGAGATCTTGATTCCAGGAATGTGCCACTGAATTGTTTGCTGTATTTATTTTTTTTATAAAATCACTTATCAGTAGGAGATTATCACTAGAGAACTAGTAAACCTGCTGCCATGTAGTCCTCCATCTTCATGATCTCTGTGTAACCCCACCCGTCTTCATCCTGACAGTGGTGTGGGTGGGGCTGTAAGGAGCTCCGCATTCAGAGAAATGCTAGATCTGCAGCAGCTAAAACAGTGATTGTATCAAAATTACAGTGAGCAGCCCAGTAAGTGACATACCACTGAAATCCGGGTCTCTGACCCTACATTATGCTGCTCTCAGATGTGGGTAGCAAAACCTGGGGACAGATTCCCTTTAACATCCTTGAATGTATTCCACAAAAAATATAATGGAGTGACTTCAGCTTCACTTACACATCTCCCCTATAAATAGGGAACTTTGTTATTGGTCATCACACTAAAGGCCGGGTTACACACAGCGACATCGCTACCCGAAGTCGCTGCAACGTCACAGGTATTGTGACGTCGCTGCATGTGACATGTCGCAGCGACCAGCAATGAGATCGCTGTGAAATCGCCAGGACCATTTTTCGGTCGCTGGTCTCCCACTGGCACACATGCATCGGCCTGTGTGACTGGGGCAACGACTAGTGACACCCAGTGTGCGCCCGACACCCTGACCGATCCAGTGATCATTGGGTGTTGACGCATCGCTGGTGAGATCTGCCTGTCTGGCATCTCACCAGCGATCACATACCAATGTTCCAGCGATCTCGGTCTGGTCGGATCGTTCATCTGGTCGCTGGAACATCGGTATGTGTGACCCGGCCTTAAGTCCCTTATTAAATCATTATTCAATAAGCCTGAGGCTGTGTTCTCATGTTGAGTTGGTGGTGTAGATCTTGGAATTCCAAAATCTGCACCTACTGGCAGAAAAATGCACCAAAACCATCCCTGTCCACACAGTGCATTTTTGGTGCAGATTTGAAGGTCCTTTGTGTCTGTTTCTTTTTGACCAAATTATCCAAACTTTATTGAAAGAAAAAAGTGAAATTCTGCTGGCCCCCCACCCCCTCAACACTAATCTCTTCCTGTGGATTTTAATGCAAGTTATGTGCAAAATAAGCAGCACATACATATTGTGCAAACACTGCACAGTTTGAGTTAACATGAGGGTCTATGGGTGAAAACCGTGGTAAGATCTGCAGCAAGAATTGACACGCTGCAGATTTTCCCTCTATTACTCAGCGATCTGCTGGGGAAAAAAAACGTACCATACAGACAGGACTTCAAATCCCATAGACTTTGCTGGGAAAACACACTGCTGCATGTTTGGAGCTGATCCGCACCAAAGGAGTATTCTCAAGTTGTCTTATAAGCAGCTGTCAGCTCTGCAATTTCCTTATTTTCTGGCTGCTCCAATTTTGCTAATCAGACTCTAATCCGAGTTTGATCAGAATAAGATTGGTTTTCCTCAAGTGTGGAGAATAATTAAAAAAAAAAATTCTGCAGTCCAGATGTTATTTGAGTAATGTCATGGTTTTTTTTTTTTTTGTTTTGTTTTAAACAGACCTATAAACTACTTGAATGGCTGAGTGCAACCCAAATTATAGAGGCAAATAGTGCATACTGCAATGCCCCCCACCCCCTCGGTCCACAGAAAACAATCAGATGTGCACTGCTCATTAAATAACATTGGTCTAAGGCGGCCGTCACACGCTGAGATATCTTGCCCGATATCGTTTAAGTGATCTCCTTTTTGATCGCTTAAGCGATATCGGGCAAGATATCGTTGCATGTAATCAAGCGATTTACGATGGTAAATCGCTTGATCGTGACATCGCTGATCTGAGGTTCGGTTCTCAGATCTAGCGATGAACGATGCAACGATCTGCATCATCGTGGTGTATGACACCACGATGATCCAGCGACCGCGCCTATGCTGGGAGATGGTAACTATGGTACACGTCGGGTAACTAAGCGACGCGCGGCGCCTAGTTACCCGATGTGTACCATAGTAACGAGCGAGATCGCTGCTCCACATCGCTGGTGAGTCTGTCTGTGTGACATCTCACCAGCGATGTGAGCGATATTGTAAGCGATTGCGCGTGCACGTGATCGCTTACAATATCGCTAAAGATATCTCACCGTGTGACGGCCGCCTAAGTGTGATGTGTAAATAAATATGTTCGGTCTGACAAAACACGAGGCCTTACAGTGACATTCCTTGATAGTAGCTTTACAGCTTGTTCACACTTTGAATTTCTTTTTCATTAAATAAACCCAGAGTCTCACTTTGCCTGCAAAGTGAAAGATTTCTGTAGTCTCATGCACATGTAGCCTATTTCAAATCTGCAGTATGTGACTTCTTCCAACTTTCATTTATTCAAATTAGCAGGGAAGAAAACAAAGTGTGTGTATTTTATGCATCCTTTTTCCTCCCAAGAGGTGTTTTTGGTACAGAAATACCTGCTGCAAATACTGTAGAGTACACTATCACTGTTTGTTCATATCCTGTTAACGCTATAAGCAATCTGACAGCTCAGGAAAGCCAGAGCCGTGATTAGGAGAACGGCTAGGAAAGGTGCCTGGAGCTGTAGGGGCGATTATTACAAAGATTCGCTGAGAGGAGGGAGGTGAGCAGATAACTCTCTAAAGCTTTTCAGAACCATTCCAATTTTAAGAACAGATGGCATCCATGTAATGTCTGAAATTTGTATGGGTAATTATCCATAACTCAGATCAGACAAGCACTTAGTTTTTTTTTGCACTCTACATTAAAAAAAAAAAAAAAATATCCAAAAGCAAACACAGACATGTGAACAGGCCCCAGAATATATTGGGTACATTGTCTATCAGTGAAAAACATTCATAGAGCACATACATAATAAACAGAAGTCTGAATGGGTTCTAAGGGTTATGAAGGCCAAAAGGAATTGTCCAGGCTTAGGACAAATATTTTCAGTTAACAAATTGGTAAAGCGTGGCAGCGCACTGTGCACACAGTTAGGATTTCCCAGAACGAGCAAATTGTGACAGTGATTCAATGTACTGCAGCAATTCTAAAGCATAGTCTTATTAAAAAGATCACGTCATATAGAGGAGAATACACTGTGTGTGAACAGTTAGTTTCCTTTATTTTTTTATTCTTTACAAGTCTAATAAGCTATATGGTAGTTGAACGGACTAGTGATAAAGACTCTGTTTTTAGTATTGAATATTGCTCCTAACACTGACCCTGCAGGGACTGATGACTGTATCTGAGGTTCCCCCACTTCCTACCTAGACCTGGATGGAGGGTTAGTATTGTTTACAGTGTTCAGCATCGCAAAGAAGGACAATGTACAGAGCAGCTAGATTTACGTGGACTTTGGCTGTGGAACAAAATTCTTGGACACTTGAAGCCTTTATTGGTTCTTGCCCAGAATTGTTGCGTTGCCTGAGTTGCGGTCTAGCCTCTGTCTTGAGCACAATTCCTATCCTGCTAGATGCCTTTTTACCTGTATACTTGTAGGTTACAAAACAAACTGTACAGTGTAGCATGTCAATTATTTATTTAAGTTCTCATATTCAAAATGTCTTTCAGCTTCTAATATTACAATTTTGGTCATGTGACAGTACTTACTGACATCTGTTGCATAGTAAAAGAAACCGTATTATATTTAAGGAAAATAAAGAATATTTAACATTCTGCATTCTCTCAGTTTGTGCTAGCCTTAACATATAAACAAAAAAAAGTGCCAGCCAGTGACTTGCCCAAAGTGCAACAATGGTTTAAAAAAATATATAATGTTTTATGGCAGTAGCTCTTTCCCCTTCCTATAAGGGACAAGAAAATGTCTATTTGTTCCACACGTCTTCTCCGTGGCAGTGCAGTAAACCATGCGTCCTATGAGTTGGCTGCTTCTTTCCCATGCTTCATTTCCCAACATCATGAAAGTATAAATTGGCACATATACATAACAGGACTATAGTAAATAATATATAATAGATCAGATTCCTGAACTTGGGTTCCAGGTCTCCTTGTCGATACCAAAAAATCTGTAAGAGAACAATTAATATTACAAGTTAATATGGTTGATCGCATACAAGTATGTTAATTTTGAAGACATTTTGTAAACAAAAGTTCGATGTTTAGTCAATCTTACCTTTGCAATTAAACAAATCATTAAATTCATGATTCAGAAAAACAAATTAGGGTATGTCCACATCACATTTTGGCCATACAAGTTAACCTGCTGAAAAGTTATGTTTACACATCCTAAAAATTGGGTTCGTACTTGTCCCTGGCTGACCCATAGACGTTAATTATTAAAGAGAATCTGTCAACAAATTGTTGTCGTTTAATCAGAGCAGTATGATGCAGAGGTGATGTGCCACTAGGCTGCTTAGTTTAGTTTCAATACAATCAGGATTTTATTAGCAGTAGACTATAAGGAGAGGACTGGTTGTCTAGTGCCATGTAGTCCTCCTGCTCTGTGTAACCCCACTCACACCTCTGGCAGAATATTGGAGGTGTGGGTTCAGTTATACAAAGCTCAGCATTCAGAGAACTAGCATTTCTGTAATAGATAAAATAGGGACTCATAAGGCCCAGTTACACACACACAGATAATTGGGCAGAGATTGTTCACAGATCTCTGGTTGCAGTGAAATCATGGACACATTGTTCTATTTTGTTGCCGTGTACAAATGGATCAATGTGTCCATGATTTCACTGCAACCAGAAATCCGCAAACAAACAATCTCTGCACAAATTATCTGTGTTTGTAACTGGGCCACTTGCAGCAGTTTTGACAGTGATGCACTGCTGCATTATGCTACTCTCATTATGTAGCAAAAGCTTGAATCCATACAAAGTTGAAAACATGCAACTTAAGGCCAAATTACACGCAGCGACATCGGTAGCGACATCACAGGTTTTGTGATGTTGCAGCAACCTCGCCAGCGACGTCAGTGTGTGTGACATGCCGCAACAATCAGCTCGTTGATCATTGCAGAATGGCCGGGACCATTTTTCGGTCGCTGGTCTGCCGCTGTCACGCATGCATCAGCATGTGTGACAGGGGCAACAACCAGCAGCACCCAGTGTGCGCCTGACACCCTGACCGATCCCAGGGACTGTCGGGTGTCGGCGCATCGCTGGGTGATCGCTGGTGAGGTTTCTGGCATCTCACCAGCGATCACAGTGACGTTCCAGCGATCCCAATCGTTAGTCGGGTCGCTGAAACATCGCTATGTGTAACCCAGCCTTCGGAGTTTTTTGTGTTGTTTTTTTGGCCCTTAACAGTCAAGTAGGAACAAAAGACTTGTGCTATTGTTCAAATTTCAAACCCGAATATGGGGGGAGGAGGGGGAGTGACACTTTTGGACTCCATTTGATAGAAGTGCCCATGACAGTCGTAGATTAATTTCTGTTTTTTCTGGGTTTAGACAAAGCCCCGGACACTTGGCCAAAACGTGACGCGAATCTGTTTTGTGTCTGAAGGTTGCCGTAAAACTTGGGCAGGTGTTTGCTGAACAAGATTATGTGTAGGTGTTCTGAATGAAGCATGAATAGACCGCTCAGTATCTCCTCAGATAAACACATTGGGTGTTTTTTTTGTTTTTTTTAAACATGCATTACATCCAAGAATCTCACGTTTACCTTGTTGCTGCAGGCATTTTTATATGCAACCATCAGATTTCTAGGACTAAAATAGTTATGAGGCCCAGACCAATTACGACATCCATAAAATGTCATGAGCTGGGACCTGGTTCTGTTCCAAGGCTAATGTCCCATTAGCTTTCAGCTAAATCTGATGAAACACTAACATCCATGGATCTCTTGTAAAGATCTGCTGAGATCTCTGCTATAATCTGAAGGAGCACGGCGCTCAGGACACTAGTGCCCTCTTATTGTAGAAGTTGTCAACGCCCCACCAGGGTAAACATACAAGTTACAATCAGAGGTTTACTTTAAGAAGAGAGGAAACAAAAATGGTCTGAGTATCCAGTTTTATCGCAAAACACCATGTAAAATATAGAACTCACCAGTATGAGACCAGTAGCTGAACACAAGAATATGCAGATTGCAAAGAAAACATTCACTGGTTTTGGAGGCGGTTGAGGGAAAACAAAAGCACTGATGAATGTTACCTGTATGGTAGAAAGAAAAAGTACAGTATTAGTCTAATCCTGCCTTAAGGTCCTGTCACACATAACGAGATCGTTGTAACGTCACAGATTTTGTGTCGTAACAACGATCCTGCTAACCATGTCGTTATGTGTGACACATACCAACGATCTGGCCCCTGCTGCGAGATCATTGATCGTTACATACTGCTCTGGATCATTTCTAAGTCGCTGGGAGCGCTACATCGTTGTGTTTGAAAGGGACAATGACCAACGATCTCAATGCTACGTAATGGAGTGAGTGACAATTCCCAACGACCTCGGTATAGTTCTGGATCGTTGCTGAAGTCGTTGGTGACATCGCTGATGAGATACCTGTTTGACATCTTACCAACGATGTGAAAACGACGCACCAGCTATCCCGGCCAGGTCGTATCGGTATCGCTTGTGCGTCGTTATGTGTGACGAGGGCTTTACATGCAGATAGTTAGGCAGAGTGATGTACTGACACTTTCTGCAATCCACTGTACTCCCATAATTCAGGAGAGACAAGCAAAGCACATCTCATTAAACTCTGTTACACCATTTTATAGAAGTCACTATTGGGCTTTATTTATAAGGATTCTTTAACATGAACATGAACCATGTGAAATAAGTCTATATAAAGGACGACAATCGTGATTATTACATCGACCATCGTGCACTGTTCTCATTGACAGACCATCTGAAGTGGAAGATGTGTTCAAACGTCAAAGCCCAAAGTGGTGGGGTCCTGGTAGGACTACCTGACAGCAGGCCAAGAAGTCCTCTAGTACTAATATATTGATATACCATTGATTTTGTAAAACCTACAGCAAGCAGCCCAGTGACACGTTACTGAAATTATTAAATTATGCAGCAAAAACCTGGTGACAGATGCCCTTGAAAAGGGAACCTGTCAGGTCCGCTATGACCCCAAAAGCACCAACAGTTGTGGACACACACCTATACTCCCTCCCTAACAATCCCTTCATGTAGTTGCATCCATAAACTGAGCATTAGAAACAGTATTTCTAAAGACAGTTTATGATCTTTGACTAGTCGAGGGGGCGTTAGTTCCCCCAACTAGTGGGCCTTCTCAGGGCATGATAACATGGTTTACAATACCCAGCATCCTTGTCATGGCTACACAAAGCTCACATATGCATGTAGCTTTGTTCCCTCACAGCACTGAACTTCTAAAGCCAGGTGTACCCATGCCAACTTCAGAGAGGCTCACTGCGCATAATCAGAAGTTGGCCGCACTCTGGGTCATGTACACCTGGCTTCAGAAGTTCAATGCTATGAGGGAACAAAGCCAAGCACACGGGCAGCTTTGTATTGCCATGTCGATGATGCTGGCTGTTATCATGCCCACAGGGGTGTGATAACATGCTGAGAGCACTAATCAGTTGGAGAACTAACGCCCCCTCGACTAATCAAAGCCCTAATTTTCATCTCAAACTGACTTTAGAAATACTTTCCAAAAATCTGTTTGTGTGCTAAGGAATGGAGGGACTTTTAGGCAGGTAATTTGCATATGTCACTGAACTGTTGGTTCTGCGTTTGTTCTTGGGGCACAGAGGACCCAACAGGTTCCCTCCAAGCATTTTTCTGGACCCATTACTCTACAATCTCTGCCAGCACTCCATGACATTTTCCAGATGTCCACTTCATTGTAAAAAGCAATAGATTTTCTAGCTGTGGGAAATACCACCTATTACATTACTTATACGATGTATATACGCACACACTTACCAGGACCAGCACTGACGTTAACACACCAACAAGGAGGTTGATTATTTTATCCTGAAAATAGAGGAAATGACAAAAATTAGGCCAGTTTCAGACTTGCGTTGTTTTCTGTCTGGTGGAAAATGCATCCAACCAGATCCATTTTTTTTTATGTTGTTACACCAGTTGCAACCGGATGATACACTTGGATCCCTGTGATCATAGTAAATTGCGTCAACTGAACGCAGAGGGATAGACCGATATATAGAGCTTACCAGTGTCCCGCTGCTTGCTTCCGGGGCCACCCATTCAGCTTCATGAACATTCATAGCACTGAACTGCAATGTCCAATCATAGGCGATTACTCTCTGTGAGAGCATCTGTGATTGACTGTGCTCCCACAATCTGAAGTGTATGGCAACCAACCTGCCATCATGGTGTATAAAATAAATATTGGAAAAAAAATGCATAGGTCTTTGCTTTTTCTGTTCTGAAAATGAAAAATACAGCAGACAGCTGCGGACTGCCACCCTCAGCTGCCTAGTTTTACTTTGGCTGGAAAAAAAAAAAAATAAATAAATGAGTGGGCTTTAATTTATTTTTAATTGCCAGCTAAGATAAAACTAGGCATCTGGGGGCATTCTCACCGTGGTGGACCCATAGTTATAAGGCCCCCACCACTCTATAGAATAGCAGCTCGCAGCCGCCCTAGAATTTGGCACATTCATTAGAAGAATTAACACACAACAGGAGAACATAGTAATTCCATGATTTTTCACATGTCAAATAACTCATGAATAAAGAAATCCCAGAAAAGGAGTTTTTATATTTGATATAAAAAGGTGTATTGGACCCAGGGCCGCACCGTCCATTGGACAAGGTGAGCCCTGTCATTCAGGCGGCAGCCGGCAGGGGGAGCGGCAGTGCAGAAGCGGCGCCTCATGCACGCAGCCTCCCCCTGTCATGGCGCCGGCCGCTCACCCCGAGCGCACCGCAGGTAAGCGGCGCGACCCGGGGAGAGGGACAGAAGAGGTGCCCACGGGTCAACAGCACCCCCCCATCCCCCCGGTACTCACGGCCGCGGCCGTCAATGTTGCCGGTGCCGCGGCTCAGGCGGCTCGGGCGGCAGAGGGGGCCGCGGCTCAGGCGGCTCGGGCGGCCGCGGCTCAGGCGGCGGAGGGGCTTGGTGCACCCCTGATTGGACCTTAAATATAAAGAAATAACCAATAGAAATCAATAGTAATATGCAAAGCAGATTACTTTATTGAATACAACATCAACGGTGATCTTAAAATCATTTGGAGTCACAAAACAACCTTGTAAAAGGGCTAGAAAGGATAGAGTAGATGTAGGTGGAATGAACAAACCAGGACGAGGTCAGACCCATCTAAGGCTGGGTTCACATTTGCGGACCCCTCCGCAGCGTTCTGTGGAGGGGATCTGCAATGTAACCGCAGCCACCGCAAGCTCCTATCTTTATAATGGGAGCGCACGGTGCTGCGCTTGACTGCGCATGACCGTGCGCACCCATTCACTGCAATGCATGATTTGTTTGCAGGCGGATGCCTGCGCACAAATCACACAGTCTCGTCCGCACCTGGAATGCAACATGTCGCGTCCCTGGTACGGACGAGACTGTGATTTGTGCGCAGGCATCCGCCTGCGCACAGATCACATATGGCAGTGAATGGGTGCGCACGGTCATGCGCAGTCAAGCGCAGCACCGTGCGCTCCCATTATAAAGATAGGAGCTTGCGGTGGCTGCGGTCACATTGCGGATCCCCTCCGCAGAACGCTGCGGAGGGGGTCCGCAAATGTGAACCCAGCCTAAGGGGTTAAGTGAAACCTGACCAGGAGCAATCACAAATAGAAGACTTAAAGGGTCTAACACCAGGAGTCTGTTCTGAATCCAAATACAAACCTACCCAGGATGCTAGCCTAACTTGCTAATAACATATATACACTCCCTGATGAAGTGCCAACATTTGGCACGAAACATGTTGGGGTAAACCTGGACTTGGGAGGACCCACATTTTACATTTCTACTAATGGGCGAGTGTTAAAACTTGCTCTTTATGTTTCTGCTTTCACAAGAGGAAGTTAGGCTAGCATTCTGGGTAGGTTTGTATTTGGATTCAGAACAGACTCCTGGTGTTAGACCCTTTAGGGTATGTGCACATATGCCGGGTTAGGGTCGGTTTAGCTGTGTAAACCCCATCATATGGGGCACCTAGTGCTAGGACCCCATAAGGAACTGAGCCACGCATCCCCCGATGAGGAGTCTATATCCGAAACGCGTAGGGAGTGGAGTATGGTGGTAATGGATGAATGAAACAGAGTTCATAACCAGGCTGTCATTAGCAGAAGGGCCTCCTGGAATAAAGGAACTCGATCTATCTCCTGCCTAGATGGAAGAAAGCTGGTGAGACCTTTCCTGTATATAGGGGAAGGGGGCTTTTATACTTTTCCATATGCGGATATATGTGTCAGAGGGATATGAGGTGGTAAGAAACTACACCAATATATCCAGAACTGACATAGGATCTAAAGGTGGATGGTATCAAGGAGCAGTAGTGGCTCTATAAGTAACACCATTAGATAAACCATAACTCTTAAATATACTGAGAGAGTTTTTTAAGTTGTGACACTTTGGGGCACGGCGGGTATCACGTGTTTAGTATGTGTGGACAATCTAGTCCTTTTAGTAAACTGTATTAAATGTTATGTTTTAACCTCTTAAAACTAATCTAGCTACACTGATTGAACTCAATTCTGCAAAGTGGGGCAGTACTATACCACTAAAGAGAATATCTATCCTGCTAAATCTGCTGGAATTTTAGACCATTCTTCTTTGGCAAAATGCTCCAGGTCCCCGATATTTGAAGGGTGCCTCCTCCAAACTGCCATTTTTAGATCTCTCCACAGGTGTTCTATGGGATTCAGGTCTGGACTCATTGCTGGCCACCTTAGAAGTCTCCAGTGCTTTCTCTCAAACCATTTTCTAGTGCTTTTTGAAGTGTGTTTTGGGTCATTGTCCTGCTGGAAGACCCATGACCTCTGAAGGAGACCCAGCTTTCTCACACTGGGTCCTACATTATGCTGCAAAATTTGTTGGTAGTCTTCAAACTTCATAATGCCATGCACACGGTCAAGCAGTCCAGTGCCAGAGGCAGCAAAGCAACCCAAAACATCAGGGAACCTCCGCCATGTTTGACTGTAGGGACCATGTTCTTTTCTTTGAATGCCTCTTTTTTTCTCCTGTAAACTCTATGTTGATGCCTTTGCCCAAAAAGCTCTACTTTTGTCTCATCTGACCAGAGAACATTCTTCCAAAAAGTTTTAGGCTTTCTCAGGTAAGTTTTGGCAAACTCCAGCCTGGCTTTTTTATGTCTCGGGGTAAGAAGTGGGGTCTTCCTGGGTCTCCTACCATACAGTCCCTTTTCATTCAGACGCCGACGGATAGTACGGGTTGACACTGTTGTACCCTCGGACTGCAGGGCAGCTTGAACTTGTTCGGATGTTAGTCGAGGTTCTTTATCCACCATCCGCACAATCTTGCGTTGAAATCTCTTGACAATTTTTCTTTCCCGTCCACATCTAGGGAGATTAGCCACAGTGCCATGGGCTTTAAACTTCTTGATGACACTGCGCACGGTAGACACAGGAACATTCAGGTCTTTGGAGATGGACTTGTAGCCTTGAGATTGCTCATGCTTCCTCACAATTTGGTTTCTCAAGTCCTTAGACAGTTCTTTGGTCTTCTTTCTTTTCTCCATGCTCAATGTGGTACACACAAGGACACAGGACAGAGGTTGAGTCAACTTTAATCCAGATCAACTGGCTTCAAGTGTGATTTAGTTATTGCCAACACCTGTTAGGTGCCACAGGTAAGTTACAGATGCTGTTAATTACACAAATTAGAGAAGCATCACATGATTTTTCTAACAGTGCCAATACTTTTGTCCACCCCCTTTTTTATGTTTGGTGTGGAATTATATCCAATTTGGCTTTAGGACAATTCTTTTTGTGTTTTTTTCATTGAAGACAAATTAAATGAAGATAATAATACCAAAGAATTTGTGATTGCAATCATTTTCAGGAAGAAACTGAGTATTACCTGACAGAATTGCAGGGGTGTCAATATTTTTGGCCAACACTGTACATCTACTCTATCCTTTCCTTTTGTGACTCCAAATGATTTTAAGATCACCGTTGATGTTGTATTCAATAAAGTAATCTGTTTTGCATATTGCTATTGATTTTGGTGATTCTTTATATTTAAGGTCCAATACACCTTTTTATATCAAATATAAAAACATTCATTAGAAGAGGCAAATCTTGGCACTTTACCCGATTCAGTTGCCCTGGTGCCATTGGCAAACTGGGTAATAAAGGGGTTAAAGACAGCTGAGTATTGACAGCTTGCCATTAATCCCTGGATTGATAATGTCAGAAAGTCCCAACAACCAGGGCTTTGGAGTCGGTAAGCCATGTATCCGACTTCAACTCAGATTCCTCAATTTCTCTCAATCAGACTCCACCAAAATGGACACAGACTCCACAGCCCTACCAACAACATACCTGACGATAATCCAAGAGTTCCCACGAAGAACACTCATCTCTGCTACATCGGAAGTCGCGCTAAAGGTGGAACCCGCCTATCAGCGCAATTTCCAAGGATACCATGACGCCACTGAGAGCTTCGGCACTGTCTGTGGTTAGGTGATGCAATTGCCACGGGGACACTGTAAATCATGTCTGCAGACTGTCACTATGGTAATCGCGTGAACTGACCACAGACAGGGCTGAAGCTTTGTGCTGTCATTGTGTCCATGGAAGCAGAGGAGTGTTCTTCAAGGGTCCTTGTGGATTATCGTCAGCGGGTATGTTATTGGGACTTTTAAGAAATGGATAAGGCCCCTTTCACATCAGCAGTAATCGCTGATCATGGCAGTTGCGGTGAAAAAACCCGCAACTGCCGCGGTTACCGCATAACGGCTGCACTTGCGGTTCAATTGCGGCAAGCCCCATACAATGTCTATGGGGCAGGCGGTAAGTGTGCGGCATAGTTGCGGTTTCGGCACTTGCGGCAGATGCGGCCGCGAAAAAAAACAAGGTCAGCCGCGGCTTTTTCGCGGCCGCATCTGCCGCAAGTGTCGAAACAGCAACTATGCCGCACACTTACCGCACGCCCCAAAGACATTGTATGGGGCTTGCCGCAAGTGAACCGCAAGTGCGGCCGTTATGCGGTAACCGCGGGAGTTGTGGGTTTTTTCACCGCAACTGCCTCGATCAGCGATTACTGCTGATGTGAAAGGGGCCTAATAATAAACACACAAAGAAAATTCCTTTAACTATTCCCTTACCAGATTGGTAATTGGCAGGGATCAGAAGATGCTGGGCTTAAATGACAAGTGGTCAATACTCAGCTGTTATTAATCCCCTCTATCACCCAGATACCACCACACCAGGGCATTGGGAAGAGCCGGGTAAAGAGCCAGGAGTTGGTGCTTCTAATGAATGGGCCAATTTCTGGAGCAGCTAAGGGCTGCTATTCTATAGCGTGGGGGGCCCAATAACTATGGGACCCACCACAATGAGAATAGCAGGCCCCAGCTGCCTAGTTTTATGTTGGCTGGCACTTAAATGGGGCAAAGGCCGCACTTTTTTTTTTTATTAAAAAAAAGAAAATATAACACAATTTCCCTGTTTTCATTGCCAGTCAGTCAATCTATGCAGCTGAGGGTGGAAGCCCATGGCTGTCTGCTTTATCTGTGCTGAAAATGAAACATACAGCGAAGCCCTACACATTTTTTTCCCCATTATGTATTTAACACACCGTGACGGCAGGTTGGTTGCCATACACTAATTTGTTTGGCAACCAAGCACGGACACCAGTACAGATTGTGGGAGCACAATTTGAGTGCAATAGCTAATCATAGACGCCCTCACATAGCATTTGGGATTGGCTATAGCTGGTCAGTGCAGTGAATGCTCATGAAGCTTAAAGGGAACCTGTCACCTGGATCTAAGCCCCTACACTATCACTACCTGTCCCTGCACCTTCCTAGCTGCTCCCTATCTATCCCTCTCTGAGCTAAATCCGCCCTATAAAACTGCAGAAAAATAACTTATAACTTACAGCAGTCCCTGAGGCTGGGGACTGAGAAGGCGGCGCCAGGCTCCATTCTGCCCCTCCTCCATGCAGCAGCACACGCCCCACTGGGCGGCATTATTCTTTCTTCATCGCCGCCTCCTCCATTTGTAATCTGTGCTTTACACCTATCATGTTGTGGTGATGCGACCTCGATGTGTCCCCTGACTGAGACACAGCATATGGGAGATTGTATCTTCTGCTCGGTAGCAGCACACACAGGGTGAGCTGCTACTGGAGCTAAGTGCTGATTGAAATCACTGACCCCCAGGTGTGCGGGTGAATAGGAGATGATATGAGCTTCCCTGGGCTGTGGGGAGGGGGTGGAGTGTGTCAGGACAGCAGCAGGAGCTGCTGGGATTGTATGAGGTTCTACTCGGCTGTGCCCCGGTGTAACAGGCCAGACTAACCCCCCCGACCAGAATATACTCGGGGTTAAAGTGGCCTAGGCCAGATTATACCCCTCCGTATACCACAGCAGCTGTAGATCAGGGCTCCAAGCAACACATGGGGGCCCGTGGCAGCACAAAGTGGCCCCAGGCAGCAGAAAGTGGCCCTACGCAACATACAGGGGCCCCAGGCAGTGCTAGGGCCCCAGGCAGTGCTAGGGGCCCCAGGCAGTGCTAGGGGCCCCAGGCAGCACAAAGTGGCCCCAAGCAGCACAAAGTGGCCCCAGGCAACATACAGGGGCCCAAGGCAGTACTAGGGGCCACGAGCTACACACAGGGGCCCCATGCAGCATACAAGGACCCCAGGCAGTGCACGGGGCCCCAGGCAGTGCACGGGGCCCCAGGCAGTGCACGGGGCCCCAGGCAGCACAAAGTGGCCCCAGGCAACATACAGGGGCCGCAGGCAGTACTAGGGGCCCCAGGCTACATACAGGGGCCCCATGCAGCATACAAGGGCCCCAGGCAGTACAAAGGGGACCCAGGCAGCGCATGGGGGCCAGAGGCAGCACACAGGGGCCCCAGGCAGTACAAAGTGGCCCCGGTTGGCCCACTGCCTGGGGCCCCTGTATATTGCCTGTGGTCACTTTGTGCTGCCTGGGGCCCCTGTGTGCTGCCTGGGGCCCTTGTATGCTGCATGGAGCCCTTGTGTGTAGCCTGGGATCCTGTGTGTAGCCTGGGGCCCCTGGTACTGCCTGGGGCCCCTGTATGTTGCCTGGGGCCACTTTGTGCTGCCTGGGGCCCTTGTATGCTGCATGGGGCCCCTGTGTGTAGCCTGGGATCCTGTGTGTAGCCTGGGGCCCCTGGTACTGCATGGGGCCCCTGTATGTTGCCTGGGGCCACTTTGTGCTGCCTGGGGCCCTGTGCACTGCCTGGGGCCCCTGTGTGTAGCCTGGGATCCTGTGTGTAGCCTGGGGCCCCTAGTACTGCCTGGGGCCCCTGTATGTTGCCTGGGGCCACTTTGTGCTGCCTGGGGCCCTGTGCACTGCCTGGGGCCATGTGTACTGCCTGGGGCCCTTGTATGCTGGCTGGGGCCCCTGTGTGCTGCCTCGGGCCCCCATGCACTGCCTGGGGCCCCTAGCACTGCCTGGGGCCCCTAGCACTGCCTGGGGCCCCTGTATGTTGTGTAGGGCCACTTTCTGCTGCCTGGGGCCACCTTGTGCTGCCTCGGGCCCTCATGCATTGCTTGGGGCCCTCATGCATTGCTTGGGGCCCTGATCTACAGCTGCTGTGGTATACGGAGAGTTATAATCTGGCCTAGGCCTGTTTATACCCCGGGGTATAGTTTGGGCTAGGCCAGAATATACCAAGGGTATATTCTGGCCCAGGGGGGTATATTCTGGGCTAGCCCAGTTTATAACTCTGGTATATTGTGGTCGGGGGGTTAGTCTGACCTGTTACACTGGAATCTGGAGGTCTGTGAATACCTGAACTGTGCCATTAATCTGTGTGCTGTGTGAGTAAATACCTGAGTCACTGCCTTCTGTCGTGCCGATCCTAGCCGCTACCTTACAGTGTAAAGTGGGTGGGAGATTCCAAATGGAGGAGGCGGCGATGAAGAAAGAATAATGCCGCCCAGTGGGGCGTGTGCTGCTGCATGGAGGAGGGGCTGAATGGAGCCTGGCGCTGCCTTCTCAGTCCCCAGCCTCAGGGACTTCTGTAAGTTATAAGTTATTTTTCTGCAGTTTTATAGGGCGGATTTAGCTCAGAGAGGGATAGATAGGGAGCAGCTAGGAAGGTGCAGGGACAGGTAGTGATAGTGTAGGGGCTTAGATCCAGGTGACAGGTTCCCTTTAATGGGCGGCCCTAGTATAATAGTGCCATTTTATTTCCTTCTTTTGGAAAACAGAAATAATACGAAATGGCAGATAATTGAGAAAAACTCATAGCTAATTTTAATGTTATGCTTCTGATTTTACGTGGACATGATCCAACTCTCCGGATTACGCATCTCATATCTGAGGTTTAGTCTCAGACACATGATACAAAGTTTGCAGGAACCATGATCAAATTAATTTCATGATTATTGCACAAGTTGGAAAAAAAAAAAAAAAGTCTCAATCCTTCTCATTTTCCCTACATGGAAAATTAATTTTACTGAAAATTTCAAAGGAGCATGAGGGCTGTTCTAAGAAGACCTTGCCTAAACAACCAAGAGCACTTCAGTTAAACCACTCCGAACCCTGCAAGATGAATCTGCTAGTAGTTAACATAAGAAGAATGAGTGTTATATGAATGCTTGTAATGGTGCAGTGTAAATACTGCTTAGAGCAGTTATCCTATAGGAAACATTTTTCCTATAAGTTCCATTAGGGTATGTTCACACAGTGCGTTTTTGCTGCAGTTTACCATTGGTTTTATGGTAATTTATGCTAATTTGTTCCTGCAGTTTTGATTTCCAGCAAAACCAACGTGTTTCACAGAAACGCTGTGCACACACATTGCTTTTTGTTCTCTGGAGACAGTGTAAACACCACAGGATTTTCAGCATTTTTGTTTTCCAGCAAAACCTATGTGATTCTAGGATTAGCTGTCCCAACACATTGGTTTTTGTTTGGTGAAGAAAGCAGAAACATCTGTGGTATTTCAATTTTCTGTAGAGAGAAAAAAAAAAAAGAAGTGTGTGTGTGTGTGTGTGTGTGTGTGTGTGTGTGTGTAAGCTTTTCCCTGATCACATAGGTTTTGATGGAAACCAAAAACTCAGAATTAGATTAGCATAGATTTACATAAAACCAAGGCAAAACCTGCCTGTGGGCACACACCCTTAGTAGTTCAACACACACACCTTATCCTGCCCAGGTCTAGCAGTGAGCGACATCCGTTGCCATTGCATTGCCGATTTCACATCGAGAGCATGATAGAAAATCAGTGAGCTTAGCAGCTCATCCGTCTACACCTCCACAGCTGCTGAGCTCAGTTGTCAACAGCCCTGCAATCATGATGTCAGTCACACACAGCAGCGGTGTACACTCAGGTCTGAAGCAAAGATGGGTAAGGGCCCCGTTACACGTAGCAAGGCACCAGCGATCCCAACAATCCGACCTGGCCGGGATCGCTGGTGCGTCGCTACGTGGTCGCTGGTGAGATGCCAGACAGGCAGACTTACCAGCGATGTCCATTCTGCGGCCGACACCCGACGGTCATTGGGATCGTTCAGGGTCTAGGGCGCTATCCAGTGGGAGATCGCCGATTGTTACCAATCAGCAGGGGGAGCTGATCGCTGGTGCGTGTCACACAGAGCGATATCGTTGGCGAGGTCGCTGTAACGTCACAAAACCTGTGATGTTGCGGCAATATCGTTAACAATATCGCTGTGTGTGATTTACCCCTAAGAGGAGAATCATTTTTTTTTTTTTTTAAACTACTAACGGAAATTATAGGAAAAAGAACTTTTCAGAAGCAGACAAATGCTTTAGTGGTGCATTTACACTGCACAATTATCGTCATAAGAAAGATCATTTCAAGATAATCTTGCAGCCTAAACAGGCTACTGGCCACCCAAAGAATGAGAAACTCTTGGCCATTAGAGGATGTTCTGGCTTGTCCAAGGATCACAGTTTTCAGCAGCACATTGTTATGTGTAAATACTACGTGCTGCCGAGAACAATGGCAGCCTACGCGCACCTGAAGCAGAATCGGCGGATAAACAGAATATTAAAATTACCAGCAAACATGCTGCCAGTTGATCGTTTAAAAGGACCTCTGTAAGCTCAGAAAGACTGTTCAAACCAAGTACAGGCACTCTGAGCATCATGACGGGGCCAAACATTTATTTGTACCTTTTCATCTGCTTGTTCTACCTTCACTCCCATCCCCTTTGACTGACAGCTCTGGCTTCATAGAGGGAGAGGAGGGTGCACTTGAATGGAACCTGTCAGATCCCTTATGTCATCCAAGCCAGCAGCGTTTACATTTACTCCAATTTCCATTCATAACCAGCCCTGTAAAACATTCTCTAAAATAGTGTAAAAAAAGCATTCATTACCTCCCTTTTAGGGGGCCGTCACACGGAACGATATCTTGCCCGATATCGTTTAAGCGATCTCCTTTTTGATCGTTTAAGCGATATCGGGCAAGATATCGTTGCATGTAATCAAGCGATTTACGATGGTAAATCGCTTGATCGTGACATCGCTGATCTGAGGTTCGGTTCTCAGATCTAGCGATGAACGATGCAACGATCTGCATCATCGTGGTGTATGACACCACGATGATCCATCTCCCAGCGACCGCGCCTATGCTGGGAGATGGTAACTATGGTACCCGTCGGGTAACTAAGCGACGCGCGGGGCCTAGTTACCCGATGTGTACCATAGTAACGAGCGAGATCGCTGCTCCACATCGCTGGTGAGTCTGTCTGTGTGACAGCTCACCAGCGATGTGAGCGATATTGTAAGCGATTGCGCGTGCACGTGATCGCTTACAATATCGCTAAGGATATCTCACCGTGTGACGGCCGCCTTACATAGACTAATTAGGCTTTTGACTTGTCAATTAGGGGGGGGGGGGGTAGGCATTGTTTCCCCAGATTGCTCTCTCAGTGTTACCGTACCCCTGTGGGCGTGATGACACTAATTCCATGACCCAGTCTCATTGCAACTCCTGGAAATCTTGCGCGTGCACACGGCTCATTTCAGCAGTGTTACTGCTACTTTGGTGCTGGGGTGTACTCATCCTGGCTTTAGAGGCGCACTGCTCATAATCGGAAGAGCAGAAGCTGTTTTCCGATCATGCACATTGCACCTTTCTGAAGTCGGGACGTGTACACCCAGCACCAAAGGCACAGTAACGCTGCTGAAATGAGCCGTGTGCATACACAAGGTTTCCAGGTGTCGCAACCACACAGGCACATGGAAGGTCTGGGGGAAACAACTCCCCTTCGACTAGTCAAAGCCCTGATTAGCCTACGAAAACCAGAGGTGATAAATGCTTTTTTTAAAAAAATAAATAAATAATAATAAAAAACACATTGATTTTAGAGAATGATGTTACACAGCGCTGGTTGTGAAGGGTATTTTGATGTGCAAACGTGAAAGCTGCTGGCTTGGATGGCATAAGAGAACGGACAGGTATCTTTTAAAAGATTAGACCCACCATGATGCATTAGGTACCTGTACTTAATAAGAACAGTAATTCAGTCCTTCTAGAGTCCCTTTAAGGCTGTTCAGTCTACAATGTAAATTATCACTTATAATGGGGCAGTATATATGACCAGCCGTTCCATTTTATTCTTCCTCGTCACAGCTATTAAGCAATTATGTACTGGATAGGTTATAAAATATGTAGTCCTAAATACCTCCTTAAAGAGATTGTTTCAGATTTAGGGTATCAATATTAGATTGACTCCCACCAAACATCTGGCAGCAGGAGCTCAAAATAGCGTATAGATATGGGTTCCAAGGTTGGGTTCATCCTACATGGATTCGATTCTCACTCTTCCCTACAGGTAGGTAAATCAATATAAAAGTCCTGAATAACCATCAGAGAGAGAAACCGTACACTTGGGATCAGAGCACATATAGAGAAACACCAACACCACAGCTTAAACTGCCTTATACGCCATAGTATCTAGTAAATACAGCACTCCCACCACTTATTAAGTACCTACCCTTGCAGAGGTTTCCCCAAACAAAGGTCTGTTGTCCAGACCACCGGTTCCATAGGTCCTAGTGGTATAGTCGTCCATCACAAACGGAGTATCTTCTTCAGTCATTAACTTTGTGTTTTAGTGTATTAGAGAATACACCTGACACCTTCAGAACATGGCAAAGAGAGAGGCTCGCTCATGAAATACGCCAGCAGGAAGCACCCGAGGTTTACTACTGGTTGAAGAATAATGCCTGGAATGTTCACTTCATGTTGATTGGTCTGAAAACACAGAAAGAACAGCAAAAAGTCAAGAGCAGAAGTGAAGAGCTATGTAATGAAAGGTGTGGAAGAGCGACAACAAGGACTCTACAGATTCCCGCAGGGACCAGTGAAAAAACACACTACAGATTTTACAAAGACCTTTACCATAACGACCCAAAGTATCGCCAGCAAGTCTGTCCAAAACATCAAAACTTTTCTCCTCTACTATAGAAAGGCTAAGGCCCCTTTCACATAAGCGGTAAGCGGTGATCGCGGCAGTTGCGGTAAAAAAAACAACGCATCTGCCGCAGTTACCCGCATAACGGTCGCACTTGTGGTTCACTTGCGGCAAGCCCCATGCAATGTCTATGGGGCTTGCGGTAAGTGTGCAGCAAGTGCGGTATAGTTGCAGTTTCGGCACTTGCGGCAGATTTCTCGCGACCGCATCTGCTGAAACCGCACTTGCCACACCTGCCGCAAGCCCCATAGACATTGCATAGGGCTTGGCGCAAGTGAACCACAAGTGCGACCGTTATGCGGGTAACTGCGGCAGATGCGTTTTTTTCACCACAACTGCCGCGATCAGCGCTTACCGCTGATGTGAAAAGGCCCTAACATTTGTCTCATCCGTCCGCAATATCTGACACTTGTGATTATCAATTCGCTCCCATCACAGTTTGTATTTCAGAAACTTAAATGTGAACTCTCCACAAACATAACATTTTTTACCGCCGCTGCACTCCTGTTAGAATGCTAAGCTGCCTTTTATACTTGTATCATGTTTAGAATATAAATCAGTTATTCACTAACTGCTTCTTACCAGTCACCACTCCAATAAGGGTCAAATACGTCATACCTGATTGGGCAGCTTTCCCCCTCCCTCTCAGAAAGCTTCAGCGCCATCTGACTCTTCCTCATTCAATCACGTGGCCATAACATCACAACAGGTCCTATACTAAGCTGGAGGGAAAGTATCTTATTGAAAGGCTCAAGGCTAGCAACACACAAGATGGTTTACATCAGGGATCCCCAACTTTCCTTACCTCATGTTCAGCCTCTAGCAACATCCAGAGACCCCTCCCTCCCGATTAGTGACATCTAGCCCTCATGTCCCCACTGTAGTGACATCCAGAGCCCCTATTACAGTAGTAGTACGATGACAGCTAAAGTTCCCCAGTATATTTTTATATAGGGTTTCCCACATTCGATATTCTTGCATCCTGTACTCCCAGCACGCTATCACATAAACCTTCAATCACCCATTATATCTGGCAGGATCATCCTATCATCAGCTTAGCTTTTGCTGAAAAGGTCTCTTGAACCCCAATGTCAGTATATGGGCATTTACATCTGCTCTTCTGTATGGGGCAGTCAAAAGTGCCATTAAGTGGACTCCTGCTCTTCATTGCTGTTTGCTAGACCAGGTGCTTATGCACCAAGCTGGCTGACAGCCACGAGCCACATATCATGGGCCCACAAGCCACGTGTGCCGCTATAACCACAGGTTAGGGACCCCTGGTCTACATGAACTGGGAATATAAAATACTGGTCCTCAGTTATAGCGTTCTGTCTGAAGAGAGTTGTGATGACAGCATTTAATCACTTCTGTCGGGGATTAACTTTTAAATATCAGACATATTGTATTTTTGTTTGGTAAATCAAGAGTAAGGGTATGTGCTCATAGTCCGGAGGAGCTAGGCGCAGCTCCTCCGGACCCGAGTGAAAACGCGGGTGCCCGCAGGGAGACCGCAGCCGCCCAGTACTCACTATGTGAGGCGGGTGCAGGGCGGCTTCTCCCTGCAGTCACCTATGACCTTCCGATTCCGCAGCATGAAATAAACATGCGGAGGAGGAGCGAAATGCTGGCAACCCGCACCGCAGCTTCAAAGACGCTGCGGGCGGGTTAAGCATATTGCGGATGGCAAGACGCTGCGTCCAAAACACTGCGTATACTGATCGTGTGCACGCACCCTTAGTTATTGTTTCTTATCAAACTGATTGGAGCACAACTGTCTTAATCTGTGGATTGGCAAGTGGAGAAGAAACCGAGCACTGACCTGCTTAGAGTCTCTCGTGTTGTACAGCGGCGTTAGTGAAATCCTGTTGCTCAGCTGAAGAGTTAATCTTGCAGAACAAAAAATGAGGAGAACAGCGGAACTCAGGAGATCTTATTTTACATACCGGCTTTATTGTGCTTTCTCGGGTTACAACGTAGGTGCTGGGCAGGGAGGTGCAGGGGGAGCAACGGTCCGTTTCGCGGACTTCCTCTTCAACAGGCTAGCCTGTTGAAGCGGAAGTCCGCGAAACGGACCGTTGCTCCCCCTGCACCTCCCTGCCCAGCACCTAAAAAAAGATCTCCTGAGTGCCACTGTTTTCCTCATTTTTTTAATCTGTGGATTGCCTCAGCCCCTCTGACTACATCATTTAAGGGAAAATTATGCAGTCGCTTTAAACTGCCAACCAATGAGAGAACAGCCTTCTCCCACCAATCCTGTAAGACACAGCGCCCTGAGATGAAAGGAATGCATGAAAATCGACTTGCTCTTGTCATCGGGTTGTTCATTTTCTACAGGACGTCAGCCTAGGATCCATCTTGAAGATGACCTGCTTCACTGCCAGATTGGGACAATTCAGTCACCTAGATACAGATTTTGCTGTGCTCAGTCCGCTTCCTAAGCTTGCAGCTATCTTTATTCAGTGGGTGCCCACCAAAAGAGGGGGGCTGCTGGTAGTTGGCCCTGGAAGCCACAGATTCTAATCCCTGGTGAGTCAGTGGAAGGGCGAGACTCTTGCTTGTTTACATTGTGTGTTCTTGCCGATATATGCGTTATATGCCTTTGACCATTAGCGATCGAATATAATCTTACCACTGTGTGGTTCCCTCACCCTGTGTTGTCCGAGTAGTGTTCTGTAAAGAGTTTGGACGTTCAGTGGGATAAGCCCTGGTCCATGCAGTCTTTCTAAAGACAGCCAAGACAGTGGACAAGAGCACCTACTGACCCTCATGGCCCCACAAGAGTGATGGGTAAAAAGTGACAAGAACTTGGAGGATAATCACCAGGTGAGTGTGGGCCCACAGCTGACTGAAGCACAGTTTGGCCTCATCCAGCCTTACCAGTGGTTTGCTTAACGCTGAATGTAATGAGCGTCCGCAAAGTTGGATTGATATATTTGCACAATGAAGTGCTCCCATCAGATATTAAAGGGGTTTTCCGGCCTTAGGCTCCAAATCTGCAGTCACTCTGTGAACATTCTTGTGGCGGGAGAGTGACCGTAAGTATGTGATTTGCATACTTGGTCACGTGCCAATTAAATGGACGTGGACTAACTCAATGTAAGTATATTGAGAGAGTCCAGATACCGTCTGGTCGGAATGTGGCCAAAAGTAAGCAATTTGCACACAAGTTCACATGACCGCCAGTTCCTGGCACCGGAGAATCTCTACTCCGCACAATATAAGGAGTAATAAGCCTATGGTCACAGAGTATCCAAGTTCAGATAACTGTTAACCAGAGCATAGCAGGAGAGATCTGTAGAGCCCTATAGTAAAATCTCAACCTAAGACACCATGCCAACCTAATTCCACTACTAACATGGATCACATAGAAATACTTAGAGGATAGAATGCTATTATGATATCAGACCGAGGCGGTCGATCAATATGCGGTAGTGCTGCAGTAACAAAGAGCCGTGTATTGTGTCCTCAGAGACAAGTGATATGGATCCGTCCAGGGGAGGGCCGGCGTCTGCACCCAGCACACCCTGACAAGCGATGTGGATCCTTCAAGAGTTAGTCCTCAGTATATACAGCATTATATGCAGCATCCGGCGGAGCAGGCGGGTGGATGTCCTCCGTACATACAGCGTTAGATGCAGCAGGCGGGGGATGTCCTCCGTACATACAGCGTTAGATGCAGCAGGCGGGGGATGTCCTCCGTACATACAGCGTTAGATGCAGTAGGCGGGGGATGTCCTCCGTACATACAGCATTATATGCAGGAGGCGGGGGGATGCCCTCAGTATATACAGCGTTATATGCAGCAGGCGGGGGATGTCCTCAGTATATACAGCATTATATGCAGGAGGCGGAGGGGGGGATGTCCTCAGTATATACAGCATTATATGCAGGAGGCGGGGGGGGCATGTCCTCAGTATATACAGCATTATATGCAGGAGGCGGGGGATGTCCTCAGTATATACAGCGTTATATGCAGGAAGCGGGGGGGGGGGGGGATGTCCTCAGTATATACAGCCTTATATGCAGGAAGCGGGGGGGGGGGGGATGTCCTCAGTATATACAGCCTTATATGCAGGAAGCGGGGGGGGGGTGTCCTCAGTATATACAGCCTTATATGCAGGAGGCAGGGGGATGTCCTCAGTATATACAGCGTTATATGCAGGAGGCGGGGGGGATGTCCTCAGTATATACAGCGTTATATGCAGGAGGCGGGGGGATGTCCTCAGTATATACAGCGTTATATGCAGGAGCGGGGGGGATGTCCTCAGTATATACAGCGTTATATGCAGGAGGCGGGGGGGATGTCCTCAGTATATACAGCGTTATATGCAGGAGGCGGGGGATGTCCTCAGTATATACAGCGTTATATGCAGGAGGCGGGGGGATGTCTTCAGTATATACAGCGTTATATGCAGGAGGGGGGGGGGGGATGTCCTCAGTATATACAGCATTATATGCAGCAGGCGGGGGGGGGGGGGGGATGTCCTCAGTATATACAGCATTATATGCAGCAGGCGGGGGATGTCCTCAGTATATACAGCGTTATATGCAGTAGGCGGGGGATGTCCTCAGTATATACAGCGTTATATGCAGGAGGCGGGGGGATGTCCTCAGTATATACAGCGTTATATGCAGGAGGCGGGGGATGTCCTCAGTATATACAGCGTTATATGCAGGAGGCAGGGGGATGTCCTCAGTATATACAGCGTTATATGCAGCAGGCGGGGGATGTCCTCCGTATATACACCATTATATGCAGGAGGCGGGGGATGTCCTCAGTGTATACAGCGTTATATGCAGGAGGCGGGGGGGGGGATGTCCTCAGTATATACAGCTTTATATGCAGGAGGCGGGGGAGGGGATGTCCTCCGTATATACAGAGTTATATGCAGCAGGCGGGGGATGTCCTCCGTATATACAGCGTTATATGCAGCAGGCGGGGGGGGGGATGTCCTCAGTATATACAGCGTTATATGCCAGCGGATGTCCTCGTACAGCTTATAGCAGCAGGGGGGATGTCCTCCGTATATACAGCGTTATATGCAGCAGGGGGGATGTCCTCCGTATATACAGCGTTATATGCAGCAGGCGGGGGGATGTCCTCAGTATATACAGCGTTATATGCAGCAGGCGGGGGGATGTCCTCCGTATATACAGCGTTATATGCAGCAGGCGGGGGATGTCCTCCGTATATACAGCGTTATATGCAGCAGCGGCGGGGGATGTCCTCCGTATATACAGCGTTATATGCAGCAGGCGGGGGGGGATGTCCTCAGTATATACAGCATTATATGCAGCAGGCGGGGGATGTCCTCAGTATATACAGCATTATATGCAGCAGGCGGGGATGTCCTCAGTATATACAGCGTTATATGCAGCAGGCGGTGGATGTCCTCAGTATATACAGCGTTATATGCAGCAGGCGGTGGATGTCCTCAGTATATACAGCATTATATGCAGCAGGCGGGGGGATGTCCTCCGTATATACAGCGTTATGAGGCAGCGGGGGGGATGTCCTCCGTATATACAGCGTTATATGCAGCAGGCGGGGGATGTCCTCCGTATATACAGCGTTATATGCAGCAGGCGGGGGATGTCCTCCGTATATACAGCGTTATATGCAGCAGGCGGGGGATGCCTCGTATATACGCGTATATGCAGCAGGCGGGGATGTCCCTCAGTATATACAGCGTTATATGCAGCAGGCGGGGGATGTCCTCCGTATATACAGCGTTATATGCAGCAGGCGGGGGATGTCCTCCGTATATACAGCATATATGCAGCAGGCGGGGATGTCCTCCAGTATATACAGCATTATATGCAGCAGGCGGGGGGGGGGGATGTCCTCCGTATATACAGCATTATATGCAGCAGGCGGGGGATGTCCTCCGTATATACAGCATTATATGCAGCAGGCGGGGGATGTCCTCCGTATATACAGCATTATATGCAGCAGGCGGGGGGATGGGGGGGGATGTCCTCAGTATATACAGCGTTATATGCAGGAGGGGGATTGTTCTGATCCATGTGATTCTGACCCCACTCCTCTCACAAGGAGACCCCAAACAGAAGCCAGGTTTAACCACTTCACTGCCCCACAGGACAGAAGTCCTACACTTACCCTGAGCCCCAGGGGACAGTGAGGATTTGTGGAGAGCGCTTGGATTATGATGGCGGAATATAAACACAAAATTAAGGAAAAAAAATAAACTTTTAAACCCTTTCATTGCCACACAGCAGATAAATCACAGCCATGCTTTTTAACCATTCCACTGCCACCCAGGCCTACACCTGCAGCCCCAGGCTCCTCATTGGTAATGAGCCCATCATTCACCTGTTCACTATTCAGTACACATGCCCCTCATCCTCCCAGGTCCATGCACAGTACAGCCACACATCACCTTTAGCATCCCGACTGCAAGTAACGTGCCTCCGGGAGACGTCAGCCCCGACTTTAGCACATAGTTACCGGACAACCGTGACCAGCACAGCGGTCTGAAGGCAGCCCGGTGCTGAGGGTTTGCGCATGCGTACTTGTATGTCGCTCCTCCTATTGATTTTAATTCTATGTCTGACAGCGCACGGACACGCCCCCTTACGTCACTTGCCGGCAGTGCCTCACTAGACGTGCTGTTTGTTTATGTTCAGCCGAGCAGACACGTTATTGGCCCGTGCTGGGGGCGCGCCCCTGACAGCTGATCCCTCATTGGCTGCTCTGCCCATTATGGAGCGTGGAATGGTCCATAGCCCGTGCACTGTATATATGAAGCTATTAATGCTGCCACCTGACCAGCCGGGGTACCATGATGACTCTATGGCATCAGACTGCAGTCAGGGTACGTCGTGCCATGCACCACGGTATTCAGGCTCCGCATGGCCACAGGTGACTCCACAACAACAATAGAGGCCCTGGAGCCTCGGGGGCGGGGCCAAAATGTCACTTTGACCAGTTTAGTGAGTTGGTCATTGGTAAAGCAGCAGGGCCTGATGGTATCTGTCCACGTGTCCTCAGAGTGTGTGCAAATCAGTTGTGCAAATCAGTCTTCCAGCACCTGTTTAACTGGAGCTTACAATCACAGAGAGTACCAGTTCTATGGAAGACTTCTTGCCTGGTGTCGGTTCCCAAGACTACCTTCCCGAGCTCCCATAACGACTATAGACCGGTGGCCTTAACATCACATGCGATGAAGTCCTTGGAGAGAATTGTACTTGCCTACTTGTGTCCGAGGGTGTCTGCTTTTATGGACCCCCTTCAGTTTGCGCATCGGCAGAGTCTAGGGGTGGACGATGCTGTAGCATATCTGCTACAAACAGTACATTCCTTTTTGGACAATGATGGAACCACTGTACGTGCCATGTTCTTCGATTTCTCCAGTGCATTCAACACCTTACAGCCACTATTATTACGTAAAAAGCTGGTTGAAATGGCGGTTGATGAGGGATTAGTGAATTGGATCATTGATTACCTGTCGGACAGGCTACAGTTCGTAAGGTTGGGGGCGGCCGTATCGGATAGTGTTCAGAGCAGTGTTGGAGCCCCTCAGGGAACGGTGCTGTCGCCATTCCTTTTTGCGTTATACACAGCTGATTTTCAGTATAAATCAGACCTTTGTCACCTTCAGAAGTACTCTGATGACTCAGTGATAGTCGGAGGTATTGAGAGAAGCCGGGGGGAGGAGGAATACAGAAGGGTGGTCTCGGACTTTGTTGACTGGTGCCAGGCTAACCATTTAGAACTCAACGTAAAGAAAACCAGGGAGTTGGTGTTGAGTTATGGAAGGTGCAGGAAGGATTGCTTACCTATCACTATTGATGGTCAGGATGTGGAGATGGTGGAGAATTTCAAATATTTGGGGGTTCACCTGGACAGCAAGCTTGATTGGAGGTGCCATATGGAGAAGGTTTGCAAGAAAGGGATGAGTAGACTTTACTTCCTAAGGAAATTAAGGTCGTTTAATGTGTGTAGCAAAATGCTTGAAATGTTCTACCAATCTATTGTGGCGAGTGCAATCTTTGCTGCAATAATGTGCTGGGGTAGTAGTGTGCGCACAGCTGACGCTAATAAGCTGAATAAACTTATCAAGAAGGCTAGTGCGGCGGTGGGTCTACAACTTAGGACTTTTGAGGAGGTATTAGAGGATAGAATTAATAAGAAATGCAAGGCTATAATGAGCAACAATACACACCCGCTCTCTGAACTGTTTGCGAAGCAGAAGAGCACATTCAGCAAGCGTCTAATCCAACTAATGTGTAAAAAGGAAAGATACAGAAAATCGTTTGTTCCGACAGCTGTGGGGATGTTATAACAAATGTATAAGTGTAAAGCATCCCAAGACTATGTGAAGTTCTATGTGTATGGGGGGAATAGGTGAGGTACATGTACCAGTCTACCCACATCTGCTGTCCATATAGACTTATTTTGTAAAGTGTGAAATGTTCTTGATCTTTGTTCTGCTGCTGTAATACTGTAATTTCCTTCGGGATCAATAAAGTTTAACTTATCTTATCTTATATGAATAGACCTATGCTATAAACTTGCAATAATTGTGGCCCATGTACTAATTAATAAATAGTATTAAAGGGGTTCTCATTCCCCATGATTATGACTATACTCCCCTCCAGTGCAGTTATAGCGCTGTCACAAGTTGTGTTCCCAGTGGTCACATGACATTGTTATGACGCACTTACACCAATCACCATCGGCTTCCTTCTCATCACCTAACTCCTTTTTTTTTCATTATGCAGTTTACCAATCAGATTAATTTAATGTATATTTCTGAGCATGGTGACACCAAATATGTGTATTTTTTATATATATTTTTTTTCAGAGGGGGGTGTTTTTTTATTTCAGATTTTTAAAAACCTTTTTTTTAATTCTTATTGTTTCTACTAATCACTTTAGGGGATACTAAGCTGCCACTGTTCGATCACCTGTGCTGTGCAGAGCCAGGGTGATGGATGTCTATGCACAGCACAAATGCTGATCTCCTGTCAATGTCTGTGCTCAGCCAGTGTTCACAGGAAGTCATCATGACAGAGATGGGTCATCCATTGATCCCCAGCTGTCATGACAACCCATCGGCACCCCACGATCACGTCATGGTGTAAGACCTGTTAACATTTATATATATGGTTAAAGGAATGTTTTGTGGACTCTTCTTTGTGTTATACTGCCACCTGCTGCCAAAAAGGAAAGGATAGCAGAGAAAACCCCTGCTGCTGAGAGTGAGATGGAACAGTCCAGGAGATGGATGGGTGGGTCTCCTGAAGGAGAAGGAAGAACTTCCATGTGTGATGCAGAGAGAGACAGACCTAAAGAGACTGGATGTGGAGTCAGGGGCCAGACTGCACGCGCAAGCAGAGATCCAGGACACAGATCCAGGACAAGGACTGCACTCGAGAGACGCCTGTCAGCGAATTACGGGCCCCAACGGCAACGAGGTACCTCGCAGTAAAACTTGCAGTAAAGTGTGCACACTGTTTTAGTTAGGGACAGATAGGAAAAGGCTCTGCAGTTCGATATACAAGTTATAGAAAGAAAACGAACACTCTGCGTCTCGCTTGATAAAGACTTTGCATTTCTTTATTTAAAGACACTCAGAGACCTTGCATTCTTGGCAAACTAGTCACAGTGGATATATGTATTGTATTTACTTTTGCACACCTTCCCTCCCGCTCCTTCCCCTTCTTTCCCGCACTTTTCCCTCAGTTGCATTAAAAGTGCATTTGTTTAACACTCTGTGTTCCGTGCAGTCCTTGCGTATCCCGTTACCTGTGGGCTATTACACTTGGCGTAGTCGGCAGGATACGCAGGCTGGTACTGAACATTGGAAGGACAGAAGGATGTTGTTGATGTAAATGTTCCAATACAACCTGATGGGGGAATACCAGCAAGGCAACTGTCCCTGGGTGCTATGCTGACCCATATACCAAAATTTACTGGCAACAATGTACCTCTCCATGACTGGGCGCTGAGAGTGAGGGGCATGTTGAAAGTAGCAGGAGTAACTGCAGAAAACCAAGGGGAGATACTGTTGATTGCCCTTGAGGGCCATGCTCAAGAGACTGTTTTATTGCGCCCTGAGAGTGAAAGAAAGATGTTAGAACAGGTGGTGAAGATTCTGGAGAGGGTGTATGGCGGCAAGCCAGAAGCAGGTGATTTGCAGGCACAACTGTTCTACCGGCTGCAGGGTGAAGAGGAAGGCTTGCCACAGTATGCGAATGCCCTCCAGAGAATAATGAGACAAATGCTTACAGCAGAGCCAGAGCTAGCACAGACCCCTGGTTACGCTGACTGTACCTGCGAGATCAATTCCTCAGAGGATTACATAACCCCAATATCAGAAGTGCTCTCCGTGAACGGCTCAGGGCGGAAAAAAAATTAACTTTTCAGGAAGTACTGGAAGAAGCAGTCTCCCGCACACAAGCTGAAAATTGCGACCCGCAGAACGCGGGGGGAGAGGTTTGTGCTCATAGGGCAGTCCCGAGTGAGAGAAACCGAGAACCAAGCCAGCTTGAAGCTAAAGTGGATCAGTTACAAGAGACTGTTACTGCTCTACAAGAGTTGCTGAAGAATATGCAAGCCCCAGCGTCAGAAGTACGAACGGCAGCACCGCAGCCGGGTACCCGCGTGTATAACTATCGAGAAGAGAGGGGACAGATCGAGCAGACGCGATCCAGACCCGCTAGAGACTACCAATGCTGGAACTGTGGAAATCGGGACCATATATCACGGCACTGCCCGGAGAGGAGGATGTCTCAAGAAAGACCGCCGTTAAACTAGTACCTCCCTCTATGATCGGGCACATGGGGGGGGGGACCAACTGAGCTTAGAGAAAACAACCGTCCTGAAGATATAGCAGCCAGCACGCCAACAATCTTGGCCGAATTTGAAGGGAAAGCAGTAAGATGCCTGATGGATGCTGGGTCTCAAGTGACCACCATGCCAGAACAGTTCTTCTATCAACACTTTGGACAAACTGTATCCATTGATAAGAGGACACATATCAGACTGAAGGCTGCGAATAATCTTCCCATTCCGGTTGTAGGGGTCGTGTGGATGAACATATGTGCCTGTGGTCAGAACTTAGGCCAAAAAGGGATCGTGTTAACGGAGGGCCGGTATGACAGAGAAGTGCCGGCTATCGTAGGCATGAACATCCTGAAGGAACTAGACCAGTTGCTCTTCAACAAGGAAGGCTGTGATTACTGGAAAATGACTGCTGCTAACAGGCCCGCTCAAAAGGTCTTCCAACACCTTATCCGTGCCAGGGGGCTGTGGAGGAATGGTGGGAGCCGCTACCCAGTGGGGAGGGTTCGAGTCCCAAGGCAGACAACAATTACTCTACCTCCAAATCGGGAGACAGTCCTCACCTTGCCAGTCGGGGTCCATCGTATGCTCGAGGGGATGGAGGTGTTGGTAGAACCTTACCGTGGTGAAGAGAACGGAGACGAACCGTTGGTGGCTCACACTTTAGCAACAGTAAGAAATGGAAGAGTCCCTTTCCGTTGCGTGAACACCGGTGAACAGGCCTACACCTTGACCTCGGGAGTTGTTCTGGCCCATGTCTACCTGGCGCCTGAAGAGGTGGCGAACGCAGAATTGATTGAATTGAAGCCCATGGCAGGGGAGACCTGGACTTTGGCTGTTTCTAGAGAGAGAGAAGAGAAGCCCACTGATCAGTGGAACAGTCAAGTTATCCTAGGACAGATGGAAGTGGACCTGACCCCCTTCGCTTCAGAGCAAGCCCAGGCCATAGAAGACTTCATCTGGGAGAATCAAGCCACGTTCTCCCGTCATGCAGAAGACTTCGGCTGTACTGACAAGATTCAGCATGAAATACCCACAGGAGATGCACCACCGATCAGAGAAAGGTACAGACAAATACCCCCAAAATATTACTAAGAGGTGAAGGAGCTCTTGGCACAGATGCTGAAGAGCGGGGTGATAAGAGAGAGTCAGAGTCCATGGGCAGCCCCAATCGTGCTGGTCAAGAAAAAGGATGGGTCTACTCGCTTCTGTGTTGACTACTGCAAGCTTAATGGATGCACTGTTTGTGATTCCTATCCCCTGCCCCGGATAGAGGAGTCCCTGTCTGCGCTGGGAAAGGCACGCTACTTCTCCTCCCTTGATCTAGCAAGCGGATATTGGCAGGTCCCTGTGGCAGAGAAAGACAAGGCCAAGACCGCATTCATTGTGCCCATGGGACTCTTCGAGTTCAATCGCATGCCGTTTGGGCTAAATAATGCCCCAGGAACTTTTCAGCGCCTCATGGAGAGTTGCCTTGGAGACATGAACTTCGAAGCCACGTTGATTTATCTGGACGACATCGTAGTGTACTCTGCAACCTTCGAAAAACATCTCGAACAACTGGGTCAAGTGTTTCAACGGTTACGGGACCATGGGCTTAAACTGAAACCAAAAAAATGCCGGATCTTTCAAAAAGAGATTGAATATCTCGGGCACAAGGTGACGGAGGCTGGCGTGCAGCCGTCCGATGGGAAAGTGAGAGCAGTGCTACAATGGCCCACACCCAGCACAGTGAGAGAAGTTCGAGCTTTCCTGGGACTGGCCGGATACTACCGTCGCTTCATCAAGGACTTCGCGAAGGAGGCAGAACCTTTGCATGAATTGCTCCGAGGAACTGCAAAAGGACCAAAGGCACAGAAAATTTGCTGGGGACCAAGACAAGCAGAAGCCTTACACCGACTGAAAGAGGCCTTGGTCAGCGCCCCTGTGCTTGCCTATGCAGACTACAACCTCCCCTTTCGGTTATATACAGACGCGAGCCTCTACAGTCTGGGTGCAGTGCTGGCCCAGGTACAGGACGGTATTGAACGGGTGATTGCATATGGAAGTCGGACGTTGCGAGAAGCCGAACGCAACCCTGAGAATTAGTTCTTTTCGTCTGGAGTTACTGTCACTAGTATGGGCAATAACCGAAAGATTCTCTGAATATCTCACGGGAGCTCAGATTGAAGTCTATACGGATAATAATCCACTGGCTCACATCTCCACCGCCAAACTGGGGGCAATGGAACAGAGGTGGTTGGCACGACTCTCCAGATATAATTATCATGTGCAGTACCGTTCCAAGCACGAAAATCAGAATGCGGATGCCCTCTCTTGTGTTACCACAGAAGCCCCAGTGGGGGAAAGAGACGAGCAGTTAGAGGAAGACGAAGTTCCAGACTTCAGTAAATTCACCGCCCAAGTGGTGGAGGCTTGTATACTGGAGATTACGTCGGGCACAACATCGCGCCTGCTTGGCCAAACTAGAGAGGAATGGGTGAAGATCCAGTCATCTGTTCCAGAACTGCTTCAAGTGAAAGAGTGGGTGATCTGGCAGCGTAAGCCTAGGAAGGAAATACGGGCCATGCTGTCACACACGGCCCTACAGATTCTCAGCCAGTGGGACAAGCTATCGGTGCAAGAAGGGATGCTGTATCGGAAGGTGCACCTAGCTACAGAGCTGGAAGTACGGTGGCAAGTGGTGATACCCCAGAAGATGGCAGTACCATTGGCCCGAGAAGCGTACGAGAGAGGAGCCCATTTTGGGCCCGACAAGACTTAACAGTGGTTGCAAAGAATAGTGTACTGTCCTCAGATGCTTCGGGCAGTGGAGAAGGCCTGTAAACTGTGTCGTTCCTGCGAGTTAAATAAAGCTCTCCCACAGCGAGCACCAGCACAGACCATTGTCACCAAAGAGCCGTTGGAAGTACTTATGATAGATTACCTGAAGATTGGCCACTCCCACCGGGACTATCAGTTCTGCCTTGTGATGACAGAACACTTCTCAAAATTTGCGGTGGTGACGCCCACCAGAGATCAGACGGCTGAATCGGCTGCTCGAGCCATCAGTGATGACTTTATCCGGGTATACTGCTGCCCTAAAAGGATACTTTCTGATCAAGGGGCCTGCTTTCAGGGCAGTGTCATGAGAGAGCTGCAAAGGATCTACGGGATGCAAAAGTCAAGAACTACGCCTTATTATCCACAGGGCAACGGAGCCTGCGAGAGGTTTAACCGGACCCTCCTACAAATGCTACGCACATTGGAAGATGATCGTAAGAATCACTGGCCCAGTTATCTCGCAGAACTCGTATAGGCATACAATAACCGTGTCCACTCCACCACTGGGTACGCCCCATACGTGCTATTGTTCGGAAGAGCTGGAAGAGGCATTGAAGAACTAAACCTGGCTCCACCCTAGATCAGTGAAAGTCAGAGCATTGGTTCTTGGGTTGACTGTCACCGTCGACGGCTGGAGACTATCCATCGAATTGTCACCAAGCGGTTACAAGAAAAGATATACCCCCGGCAGGAACCTGTACATGAGGCCCCGTTCTTACCAGGAGACAGAGTGCTAGTTGCAGAGAAACACCCGAGACACAAGTTGAGTGAGCGCTGGAAACCAGAACCGTACATTGTGACCAGGAGAGTCTCTCCCAATGGGCCAGTGTACGAAGTGAGAGGCGAGCGGGGAGGCGGCACCCTCATCCTGCATCGTAACATGCTGAGGCCCTGCCCTAGTACTTTGTGCATGATAGGGACTGTGTTCCCGCTTAGGACATGTTGTGTATAATAAATAATTTTTATATGAATTCATTTTAATCAATAAAGTAACTTTTGCCATAACATATTGGATGTGCTGATTCACTATAAAAATATTAACACAGTTTAATCTGTGGCGATATTTTGTAAGGTAAAATGCACAATTCCAGTGGGAATATGCCGATGCTGCAGGATGTGATGTCACACAGGGGAGGAAGAATCCTCCCCTGTGTGACATCTGTGCCAGCCCCTTTTGGGTTTCATAGTGTATTAATATACACTACGAAACCCAAATGAAAGTAGTCAAAATGTGTAAAACATAATAAAAATGGAATACTTACCTCTCCGCCGGGTGCTCCGGGAGCCGAGATATCCACAGGTATCGACCTTCCAGGGCCTATCAAGATTGGTGATTGGTTGCTCGCGGTCATGTGATATGTGACGTGCTATGATGCGCATATCACATGACCGCGAGCGGCCAATCAGCGATCTTGATAGGTCCCGGAAGGTCGGTACCTGCGGTTGTGTCAGCTACCGGAACACCCAGCGGAGGGTAAGTATTCAATTTTTATTATTTTTTACACATTTTGACTACCGTATATACTCGTGTATAAGCCGAGTTTTTCAGCCCAAAAATTGGGCTGAAAAGTCCCCCCCTCGGCTTATACACGAGTCACTATACGGGGTGAGTGGGGTGGGGGCTCTGTCCGGGTGCTGGGGAGGCAGGAGGAGGCGGGGGGAGGCTGCTGTATGAGCGGCCCCGTCACGTGGGGCCGCTCATTACATATGCACTGCATCCCCCTGTCAATCAGCGCCAGGGGGAGCAGTGCATATAGGTAGATAATGCCCCACAAATGCTGGCACACGTCCCCCCTGTTGTAAGGCCCCCCTGCTGAATACTTACCATCCCTGGTCTTCAGCAGCACCCCGGCGCCGGTCCTCTGTGCTCCGGTCCTCCGCGATCCCGTCCTCTGTGCTCCGCTCCACGGCTGCATCCGGGTTCCCCGCGCGTCGCCGACGCGATGACGTCATTGCTTCTGCGACGCGCGGGGAACCCGGATGCAGCCGTGGAGCAGAGCACAGAGGACGGGATCGCGGAGGACCGGAGCACAGAGGACCGGCGCCGGGGTGCTGCTGAAGACCAGGGATGGTAAGTAATCAGCAGGGGGGGCCTTACAACAGGGGGGACGTGTGCCAGCATTTGTGTGGGGCTGCAATACCACTGGGGCTGCAATACCACTGGGGCTGCTGTATACTGGGGCTGCAATACCACTGGGGCTGCTGTATATAGGGGCTGTATACTGGGGCTGCAATACCACTGGGGCTGCTGTATGTAGGGGCTGTATACACCACTGGGGCTGCAATACCACTGGGGCTGCTGTATATAGGGGCTGCTGTATACACCACTGGGGCTGCAATACCACTGGGGCTGCTGTATATAGGGGCTGCTGTATACACCACTGGGGCTGCAATACCACTGGGGCTGCTGTATATAGGGGCTGCTGTATACACCACTGGGGCTGCAATACCACTGGGGCTGCTGTATATAGGGGCTGCTGTATACACCACTGGGGCTGCAATACCACTGGGGCTGCTGTATATAGGGGCTGCTGTATACACCACTGGGGCTGCAATACCACTGGGGCTGCTGTATATAGGGGCTGCTGTATACACCACTGGGGCTGCAATACCACTGGGGCTGCTGTATATAGGGGCTGCTGTATACACCACTGGGGCTGCAATACCACTGGGGCTGCAATACCACTGGGGCTGCAATACCACTGGGGCTGCTGTATATAGGGGCTGCTGTATACACCACTGGGGCTGCAATACCACTGGGGCTGCTGTATATAGGGAGTGCAATACCACTAGGGCTGCTGTATATACCACTGGGGGCTGCTGTATATCATACTGCTGGGGCCTGTATTCCACTGCTGGGGGCTGCATACCTGTGCTGGGGTCCACCCTCGGCTTATACGCGAGTCAATAGATTTTCCCAGGTTTTGGGGGCAAAAGTAGGGGGGTCGGCTTATACACGGGTCGGCTTATACACGAGTATATACGGTACTTTAAATTGGGTTTCGCAGTGTATATTAATACACTACGAAGCTCAAAAGGGGCTGTCACAGATGTCACACAGGGGAGGATTCTTCCTCTCCTGTGTGACATCACTTATCCCCTGCGCTTTTGGGGAAGATGTGAGCTCGTAAAAAATGTGGTGTGTGAATGCGCCGCATTTTTTACGGCACTTTATTGCACGGGTGCAAAACGCGTCAAAAAGCGCCCGCACAAAAAAAAAAAACACAGTGTGTGAATGTAGCCTAACTACAATTTGATTGTATACTTTGGGGCTTTATTATAATGTTCTGTAGCTAGATGGTGCCATTCTGTTAAGATGAGATTAAGGTAATGTCGCGGTCGCTGGGCTGTTGTACTTGACCATCCAGGGTCAGTCTGATGGATGTCACAGTGGTGGTCCCGGAGGTCGTACCCCATACTGGATGTTAAAGGGGGATTTAAAGGGAAATTGTTTGTTGTGATGCCATCTGAAGTTTGCGGTCAGGGATGACCAGCACTGCATATTATCGTCCCCAGGGGATAAGTGATTGAGTAGCTAGTTGGAGCACTACCCTCAGAAGGAGCGGGCCTCTGGGGTGTAGTGGTGGTGAAGTAGTAATGATGGTGATTGTAGTAGCGGACGTTCAGAGGTGCAGGGAGGCGCAGTAAAGAGTAGACAGACACAGGATTCTTGCAGTTCTTACCGGTCACCTTTACTGAAGTTCAGTGCAGACACAACCCAGCCAGGGTACTGTATTCACTAGTATCTAACCTCCACTGTATCCAAGCTGACTGTGTGCCCCTAATGTATTTTAATGGTATAACATATTCTCCCATCTACTTTGTACCTTAGAAATATGCTTTTTTTTTCTCCTCCTGCCCTTGTCTCTGTCTCCTGCTGATCCTGACCCAAACTTTCCTCTTAGCAGTAATTTGTGAATTGACCCCTGGTGTGATGAATCCTTCTCCTCTGACCCCTCCCCTCCCCCTACCTGGCATATTGTTTGTTGCTCACTAGAACTATAAGTAGCATGGTGTAAGGCATTCTGTGCCTTGGCATCTGTGCAATTTCAAAGTGGCATTTCTAAGTGGAATTCAGAGATAGACCAGAGATAAGCCAGAGGTAACCAGAAGGTAACAACTCTACCCATCTACTACCCTTCAGTACTTTACTTAGCCCATTGCATCAAAATGTCCTTCATTTCAATGCTTTTATATGTATGTGCATTAGTCATCCACTTTTATCGCCCCATTCCCCCTCCATCACCCTTTATCCACATCAGCCCTCTCTACTTCCCTTTACTATGTCCTGCTCCCATACTCTCTTCACCCTACTCAATAATCTAATCCCGTCATATTCCAGGGTCTTGCCTCAACAAAAACAATGTCATAGAGCCAAACATTACTCCCTCCTCCTCTTTCTACTACTGCTTATGTCAGGCGATATTTCTCCCAATCCTGGGACACCCTCTTCCAACTTCAACCCCCCCCCACACACCTCACATAGAAATCCCAGTAACCTTATTAGCATTACCTGCACACCTCCATCTCCTTCTTTTAAATGTGCCCTCTGGAATACACGGTCCGCATGCAACAAACTTCCCTTTATCCACAACTACTTTCTCAGTAACTCTCTTAACCTTTTGGCCCTTACTGAAACCTGGATCCAGGACTCAGACACTGCCTCCCCTGCTGCTATCTCCTACGGCGGTCTGCACTTCTCTCATTCCCCGAGACCTGGAAACAGACGTGGTGGTGGAGTTGGCCTACTCCTGTCCCCACAATGTACTTTCCAGGTCATCCCCCCTGCTCCATCACTCTCATTTCCTTCTTTTGAGGTTCACACCATTAGGCTGTTCCGTCCCCTCTCCCTCAGAGTAGCGGTGGTGTATCGCCCCCCAGGTTCAACCACCCACTTCCTCGACCACTTCTCCGCATGGCTGCCGCACTTCATGTCCTCAGAATTACCAACCCTCATCCTGGGAGACTTTAACATCCCCATAAACAGCCTCAACTCCACATCTGCATCCCAGCTCCTAGCTCTAACCACTTCTCTTGGCCTCTCGCAACTCTCAACCTCTGAGACACATAAGGATGGTAACACCCTTGACCTGGTCTTTACCCGACTCTGCTCTTCCTCCTCCTTAGACAACTCATCTCTTTCTCTCTCTGATCACAACATTCTCACCTTCACACTCTCAAACCCTCGCCCATCACAGCATAGTCCGACCTATCACACATTCAGAAATCTACAGGCCATCAACCCTCACACATTCACAGACTCTCTTCTCTCATCACTGTCACCAATCTCCTCCTTCTCCTGCCCCAATCTGGCTGTGAACTACTACAATGACACTCTCAAAAGTACCCTGGACCAAGTAGCACCCCTCACCCTTAGAACCTCCAAACACAGAGTAAAACAGCCCTGGCTCACATCACAAACTCGATTCCTCCAGCGATGTTCTAGGAGTGCCGAACGCCTATGGAGGAAAACTCGCTCACCAGGAGACTTCATCCATTATAAATTCATGCTAAAAACCTACAACTCTGCCCTTCACCTCGCCAAACAGACCTACTTCACCACCCTGATCTCCTCACTAGCCAACAACTCAAAGAAACTTTTTGACACCTTTCACTCTCTCCTCAGTCCGAAAGTGCAGGCTCCTATCACTGACCTCTGTGCTGATGATCTGGCCTCTTACTTCACAGAGAAAATAGAAAGCATCCGTCAGGAAATCAGCTCCCAACCTTCAAGTGTTTCTACTCCCATCTGTCCCCACATCCCCTCTGGCTCACTCTCCATTTTTGACCCAGCCACAGAAGAAGAAGTCCCCAGACTCCTCTCGTCCTCACGTCCCACTACATGCACCTCTGACCCCATTCCCTCACACCTACTACAGACCCTCTCTCCAGTGGTCACCAGTCACTTAACCACAATCTTCAATCTCTCCTTCTCTACTGGTATCTTCCCCTCCTCCTTCAAACACTCTATTATCACTCCACTACTAAAGAAAACATCCCTTGACCCATCCTGCACAAATAACTACAGACCAGTCTCCAATCTCCCCTTCATCTCTAAACTCCTGGAGCGCCTGGTCTACACCCGCCTCACTCATTACCTCTCCGCTCACTCTCTTCTAGATCCATTGCAGTCTGGCTTCCGCCCCTTACATTCGACAGAAACTGCCCTCATCAAAGTGACCAATGACCTTCTGACAGCAAAACGTAATGGTGACCACTCTCTGCTTATCCTTCTTGACCTCTCTGCGGCTTTTGACACTGTCGACCATCAGCTCCTACTCTCTATGCTGCACTCCATTGGCATCAAGGACACGGCTCTCTCCTGGTTCTCTTCCTATCTTTCTGACCGCTCTTTCAGTGTATCATTCGCTGGCTCCACTTCTTCCCTCTTCCTCTCACTATTGGGGTCCCTCAGGGTTCAGTCCTTGGCCCTCTCCTCTTCTCTCTCTACACAGCCCCGATCGGACAGACCATCAGCAGATTTGGCTTTCAATACCATCTTTATGCTGAGGACACACAACTATACACTTCAGCCCCTGACCTTACCCCTGCTCTAATAAAAAACACCAATGACTGTCTAACCGCAGTCTCCAATATCATGTCCACTCTCTATCTGAAACTCAACCTTTCCAAAACTGAACTTCTTCTGCTCCCACCCTCTGCCAACCTCCCTAAATCTGACATCTCTCTCTCGGTGTGCGGCACCACGATAACGCCCAGTCAGCAGGCTCGCTGTCTCGGTGTTTTGATGGACACTGATCTCTCCTTCACCCCATACATACAATCTCTCACCCGCTCCTGTCGCTTGCACCTGAAAAATATCTCCAGAATTCGCCCTTTCCTCACCACGGAAACAACTAAAACCCTCACCGTGGCCCTGATTCATTCCCGCCTTGACTACTGTAATTCTTTATTAGCTGGCCTCCCCCGCAGTAAGCTTTCCCCTCTCCAGTCTATCCTCAATGCAGCAGCCAGGATCACCTATCTAGCAAACCGTTACTCAGATGTTTCTGCTCTGTGCCAGTCACTACATTGGCTGCCCGTACACTATAGAATCCAATTCAAATTGCTCGTTGTCACCCACAAAGCTATTCATGGTGCGGCACCTCCTTACCTCTCCACCCTCATCTCTGTCTACCACCCCACCCGTCCCCTTCGCTCTGAACATGACCTCAGACTAACATCGGCATTAATCCGAACCTCCCATTCCCGACTTCAAGACTTCTCTCGAGCTGCACCAAAACTCTGGAATGCTCTACCCCAAGAAATTAGGACCATCCACAACTTGCATAGCTTCAGACGCTCCCTAAAAACACACCTCTTCAGGGCGGCCTATCCTTCTCCCTGACAGTAGTCACTTAGACGTAAGATATTCATTGTTATAAGCCCCTGTACTTTGTGTTCCCATCCCGTCTTAGATTGTAAGCTCCTTCGAGCAGGGTCACCTTCATTTTCTGCCTTTTTTATTGTATTTCCTAAGTTGATTCTATGTTTCTTGTATGTAACTACTGTTCTGCATTACGTTTCTGTACCGTATATTTTTCTTATATGTACCGTTGTACTGTAAAGCGCTGCGGAATATGTTGGCGCTATACAAATAAAGTTTTATTATTATTATTATTATGATTGCAGCTTGGCCAGCTCTTAAGTAGTCTGGGTCCACTCTGCTGATGACACAGGGAATATAGCCTTCCTTGCTGCCCTTTCTCTCTGTCACTGATACCCCTTGTCCTCTGAGTGTCCTCTGGTTACAAGTCCCAGAAGGCAGGTGACTGTGGGTCCTCTAAGCGACTGCCTTGCAAGTCCTTTTGAAAGTCCACAATGGTAGTCACTGTACACTGCAGTCCAGTGACCTCCAGTTTCTCAGCTGGTCCTGAAGATATCCAGACCGAATTGGGGCTGGTACCCCTGCTGCAGCTAGATCCTCTGCCCAGCCAGGGCAGCCAGCTGCAGATTCGGGTCCTCAGGCCTGGGATTTGCAGCTGATCCATGTGTGTCCTGCTTCTTCCCAGGTCCTAATTTCTCTAGCACTCACTCCTCTGTTTGCCTCCCTCCCCTAACCTAACTCCTCCCTCCAGCCAGTAGATGTGGACTACTCTGAATGGGAGTCTCTGCTGCCCAGCATCTCCCTGACCTGGAGTTTGGATTGTGTTGGGTGTATGTTGGGGTCTAAGCAAAGTTCTCCCTTCTTAGGGCCCTTTCACATCAGCGTTTTTTTAAATTTGCGGCAGATGCGGTGAAAAAACCGCATCTGCCGCAACTGCCGCATAACGGTTCCACTTGCGGCACGGTTGCGGTTTTTTCCATAGGAAGTATAGGGGGACTTGCGGCAGATGCGGCAAGTGCGGTATTGCACTTGCGGCAGGTGCGGCAGAGAAAAAAACCGCAGTAAGCCGCGGTTTTTTTCTCTGCCGCACCTGCCGCAAGTGCAATACCGCACTTGCCGCATCTGCCGCAAGTCCCCCTATACTTCCTATGGAAAAAACCGCAACCGTGCCGCAAGTGGAACCGTTATGCGGCAAACGCGGCAGATGCGGTTTTTTCACCGCATCTGCCGCGAATTACGAAAAACGCTGATGTGAAAGGGCCCTTAGGCTGATGGCACACTGTCGTGCATCAAACACGGAGCGTCTTTGATGCACGACAGTGATATGCGTGTTTTTGGGTGTCTGTGGTGCAAGTGTGGTGAGTATGCCTGCCTGTATTCATGTGAGTGTGCTGCGAGTGTGAGGTGTGAGTGCGTGTGTGCTGCGTGTGATTGTGATGCTGTCCGTGGTCCTGAAGGTCCGCATAAAGCATTTGTCGGGGAATTTAAACTTTGCGGCTGTCAAAGCCACGGAGTTTAAATTTCACGCTGTGCTGTACAGTAACCAATCATCCTGTACCACTGTGACAGCAGCGGTACAAGATGATTAGTTAATAAACAGATGAATAATCAAATTTAATGATTTCTGGGCTTTTTGTGGCCATTAACCACATCAGAAGCCTCTGCGCGGCATGTCTGCACAGAGGCTGCTGATGCAGCGCATAACCCGGTGTTCGCGGGGTCAATAACATGCTGGTGTTGTGACACCATGTGTCAAGACAGTGTCCTCACTCTCTTGACACATGGTGTCATCACACCATGTGTCTGCAGGGGTTAATACCTAAGTAAAATTTTAGCTGTTAATTGGGTGAATTTTCTGAACATCAGAAGCCGGCGGCGGGTCAGTACGCAATTAGCGTACTGTACATTGGTATAGGCTCCTGCATGGAGCTCTCCGAGGTGCTGTAATGACATTCATTTCAGTATCCTCCGCTCTGTTACTGTAAATGTGGAGCTGTCCACAGCTATGTGTTCAGCACCACGGCGTCAGGGACAGATCCGCATGAGGACACTGCCTTGACACATTCTGCCACCACACCAGCATGTTATTAACCCCGCGAACACCGGGTTATGTGCTGCATCAGTAACCCCTGTGCAGACATGCAGCGCAGAGGCTGCTGATGTTAATAGCCACAGAAAGCCCAGAAATCATTACATTTGACTATTCATCTGTTTATTAACTAATCATCTTGTACCGCTGCTGTCACAGTGGTACAAGATGATTGGTTACTGTAACGGCACTGTGGGATATTTAAAACACGAGTGCGACTGTCGCACAGTGTGCTGTATGGGGGTGAGATTTTCTCGCTCCCATAGACTTGCATTGCCCTCTTGCATGTGAGAATCGCGTGCAGTCGCAGCATGCTGCGAATGCATTCGCTTCTGACTTGCAATGCGACTTCAGTGCAGGGAACTCGCACCAGTCTGCCCTGCCTGATAGGGCAAAACTGGTCCAAGTGCAATGCGAGTTTCCCTCGCATTGCACTCGCGCGAGTCCCTCGCACAGTGTGACTTCAGCCTAACCTGTGAACATGATGCCATCTACCTTTGTTAGCTTGTAACTACCTTGTTCTACCGGCATGGTGTGTTCTGGTCTATGCAGGGTGAATGCGTAGGTTCCACAGGGCAGGTGTGTGGTAGTGACGTCATCACGCCTCTCAGACTTACAGGAGCAGGCAGAAAGGTGGATCACAGAGCCTTAAGGCCCAGTTACGATGAACGATATTGCTCAAAAGTCACGGGTTTGGAGTCGTTCAAACGACATTGTTAGTACGTCGTTGCGTGTAACACCGAGATACGACTACAATAAATCGTTGGATCGTTGATCGCAGATTTGAGAACATGTTCTCAAATCAAACGATCAGCCTACCTGCTGCATCGTTGTGTTTGACACCACGATAACTATGTGGTTAACGACTTCGCCCATTCACAACAGTGAACAAGTATCGTTCGCTGGGTTGTGTGAACGATACCTGCTCACTACATCGTTGGTGCGGTGTCCACGATATCTACACATGTGACATCTCACCAACGATGTCAAAAAGATGTCCTAACGACCGAGATCATTGGTGATATCTAAACGACATTGAAGTGTGTAACTGGGCCTTTAGGCTCCCTGCTCCACCACTCTATTCAACAGTATCAACATACTGAAGATGGATATTGCGGAAATTGGTGACCATGGGTGAGTAAAGAGCTTGTTAATGAGTGGCACCGGCTCCACTCATCCCTCAGGCCTCATAATGGCCACGTGGTCTCCAGCTATGGACCATACACCCCTGAACATGGGTATAAGGTATACCTGTCTTAATTAAGTCTTTGCACGTAGATCATAGGTTTAATATATGAATAAATAACACACCAAGAAGAAGAGATTAGAACAATGCAGATCCATTTATTCAGTAGGCATACACTTTTACTTTATGGACTTCTTTCTCTTCACATTCTCTGTTCTTGTTGTAGTAATAAAATGTATTGTCTTTTCTTTGCAACTTTTTTACAAATCCAGTGTCTGGCCATCGATCCACCTAAGGAAAAAAGTATGATATGTTTCTAATTATCAATTATAGAATGTCAGTACCAATGAATTCTGTTTCTGTACTTCTAATATTCATTTTAAGTAAAGTTTGGTTTACGATTTTCTTGCGGGAGATAAAGAAAACAGGGTTGTGCTGTCACAGCAATAAATGCAGACGTCCTTTTGCACTGACCTCATAGGTTAATATGTGATCCTCCATTAATGCTTTATAAATATGTATGTCATAAAAATCTGATTATAAAGTGCAGCGTAGTAGAACATTGTAGATGAATCTAAATGGAAAACCGAGGAAGGATTCACTGTGCTATGAATAGGGCAAATGAAAACATAACTTATATTGTATATCTATATCACAGTTACTAGGATAAAAATGCAAACTCATTGCTTACTAATGAGGCAGTAGTGTGTGGAATAGAAGTGCTCTCTGTAATGATGTATATGTATCTATTATATAATCACGAATGGGTTTTTTGCCCCTTTTGAGTCCGCTCACGCTGCGAGTCAGCGTGGTCATGTGGATACGCCCGAAGCATTGGCCGCGCAGCGGCCATTGCGAGCAGTTCTAAGGCGACTCGCTATGCCCGCGCAGCGGGCATGGCGAGTCGCCTTAGCAGCGCGAAGCATTGGCCGCGAAGCGGCCATTGCGAGTCAGAGACTCGCACTGCTAGAATCCCGATGCATGTGCATCGGGCACCCAGCTAGTATACTATATTCCTATTTCTCTTTCTTTAATGGCAGCTAACTAGCTAGTAATAAGTATTTACTTTCCCTATAGCTAGATAGCAAAAAAGCAGAGAATTGATCAAGAAGAATTTGCCTAAGTGTGGAAACACACTATGTGAGATGCATGGGAGTATCTCGCATGCATGTCTCACATGCATGTCGCATGACTCACCCGGATCGGTCGCCGCCTCTCTGGACAGGAGCGTGGAGCTGCATAGAAACACAAGCAGCTGACACTCTCCCGTTCAGAGAGGGGGTCCCCTATAATCCTAAGTCTGTCTTATAAACAGTGTAGCTTACCTGGAGGGGGAGCAGGATGGTGGTTGAGCAGGGTCGCTGGAATGTTGGGGCAATGCTGTTGGAGGCCTGTCGCTGTGTGAATATGGTGTCCCGGCAGCCGCTTTACAGATGCCATTAATCTCCTGGCAGTTGACACGATGGGTAAAAGGAAAATGGCTGGAAAGGCAGCACATGTGCAGATTGAGATCTCGGCTGTCCAAGGTCTAGACACCCTATACACACAACGTCAGGCCCCCCGCAGCGTTACCCCACCGTGCGACCGACCCCCACCCTCATGACCCTGCCTCCTGTGCCTCTGCTCCACCACCACCATGCAGGTACACGGTACATTTTCATTAATAGATCTTAGAATAAAAATAAGTTCCACAATTTGATCTGTTCAAAAAAAATGTTACTGTACTGAGATAATCTTATATATGTGTCCCTGCTATGTCCTGTGTAATGGATGTGTCTGACCATACAGGGACATTGGCTGATCATACTATATCTCCTGTGCTGAGATAATCATATATATGTGTCCCTGCTATGTACTGTGTAATGGCTGTGTCCAGGGCCGGGACGACCACTAGGCGAACCTAGGCGGTCGCCTAGGGCGCCATCTTGGGCAGGGCGCATTCCCGCCTGACCGGAGTCCGGTCACCGCCGCCCGGCCCTGGAGTTGCGGGGAGAAGCTGCGGCAGGGAGCGGTGGGCGCCGCCATGTTCTTTGTAGCTGACGCCCACTAACAGTACAGCCGGTCAGTAGAGGTTGAGACCTCTACACAATGGCCGCGGTCTCCAATTAGCCGCGGCCATTTTGTTGAAGTCTCAGCTTTCACCGACCGGCTGTACTGTTAGTGGGCGCCGGCCACAAAGAACATGGCGGCGCCCACCGCTAGCTGCCGCAGGCCCGCAGCTATTCCTCGGCTCGCAGGCAGCGTCCTGCTGATGTGCGCCCTCCGGGCTCCGGCACCCCTGCTCCGCATCCACAGCTTCCCCCAATGGTAAGGTATGCTGGAGGCTGTGGGGGAGACAGGGGGGCTGTGGGGGAGACAGGGGGCTGTGGGGGAGACTGTGGTGAGACAGGGAGGCTGTGGGTGAGACAGGGGGCTGTGGGGGAGACTGTGGGGAGACAGGGGGGCTGTGGGTGAGACAGGGGGGCTGTGGGGGAGACTGTGGGGAGACAGGGGGGCTGTGGGGGAGACAGGGGGCTGTGGGGGAGACAGGGAGGCTGTGGGTGAGACAGGGAGGCTGTGGGTGAGACAGGGGGCTGTGGGGGAGACTGTGGGGGAGACAGGGGGCTGTGGGGGAGACAGGGAGGCTGTGGGGGAGACAGGGGGACTGTGGGGGAGACAGGGAGGCTGTGGGGGAGACTGTGGGGAGACAGGGGGGCTGTGGGGGAGACAGGGGGCTGTGGGGGAGACAGGGAGGCTGTGGGTGAGACAGGGAGGCTGTGGGTGAGACAGGGGGGCTGGGGGGAGACTGTGGGGGAGACAGGGGGGCTGTGGGGAGACAGGGAGGCTGTGGGGGAGACAGGGGGACTGTGGGGGAGACAGGGAGGCTGTGGGGGAGACTGTGGGGGAGACAGGGGGCTGTGGGGAGACAGGGGGGCTGTGGGGGAGACAGGAAGGCTGTGGGGGAGACAGGGAGGCTGTGGGGGAGACAGGGGGGCTGTGGGGGAGACAGGGGGGCTATGAGGGAGACAGGGGGGCTGTGGGGGAGACGGGGGCTGTGGGGGAGACAGGGGGGCTATGAGGGAGACAGGGGGGCTGTGGGGGAGACGGGGGGCTGTGGGGGAGACGGGGGGCTGTGGGGGAGACGGGGGCTGTGGGGGAGACAGGGATGCAGTCAGGATGGAGGGATGCAGTCAGAATGGAGGGAGGCTGTTGGTATGGAGTCAGGATGGAGGGATGCAGTCAGGATGGAGGGAGGCTTTGGTATGGAGGAAGGATGGAGAGAGGCTGTCAGGATGGAATAGGCTATTGGGATAGAGGGAGGCTGTCAGGATGGAGGACCGCTGTTGGGATGGAGGAAGTATGGAGGGAGGCTGTCGGGATGGAAGGAGGGAGGCCGTCAGGATGGAGGGAGGCTGTCGGGATGGAGGAACGCTGTTGGGATGGAGGAAGTATGGAGGGAGGCGGTCAGGATGGAGGGACATTGTTGGGATGGAGAGAGGCTATCGCGATGAAGTGAGGCTGTTGGGATGGAGGAAGGATGAAGTGAGGCTGTCGGGATGGAGGGAGGCTGTCGGAATAAAGGGAAGCTGTTGGGATGTTGTCTATATGGCTGGCAGCCATCTCTATTGCGTACGGCCAGCAGTAGTCTCTATCGTGTATTCTCTATTGCGTACGGCCAGCAGTAGTCTCTATTGTGTATTCTCTATTGTGTATGGCCAGCAGCAGTTTCTATTGTGTATTCTCTATTGTATGTATAGCCAGCAGCATTCTCCATTGTGTATACGGCCCGCAGCCATCTCTATTGTGTATACAGGTAGCAGCTGTCTCTATTCTGTATTCTCTATTGTATATACAGCTATTGTGTTTAGATTTATAGAAAAGAAGTTGCAACACACAATCAGCGGTGTTTATTCACTCTTTGTGGGGTGGCGCTTCAACAGGCATATAGTCAACAGGCATATGGTGGACTATATGCCTGTTGAAGCGCCACTTGCGGTGTGAAACGGCCATCGCCTTTGAGAACCCCCCCGTCCTCCCACCCGCACCATGTAAGACCACACGAAGAGGGAATAAACACCGTTGATCCTACGATGTTGCAACTTCATTTCTATAACGCTAACCGGAAGTGATGAACCGCTAACTGGAAGTGTGGACTGGGTTGTTTGAGTGCTCAGCAGGCTGAATGCCGGAGCGCTGGTGATCAGGAAAGGGGCACCCTGAAGCGATCTGCAAGCTGCAGCTCTCCAGAAACACCGTGGACAGATTGGTGCTGGCACCAAGAATAGTCAGAACCGTGACTGATACAGCTATTGTGTATTCAGCCCACAGCAGTCTCAAGTGTGTGTGTGTGTGTGTAATATATAATAGAGAGTGTAAAAAAAGGAAAAACAGCACAAAAAATAGAAAAAAGTGGACTTTATTGCCCAATGCGTGGCCACGGGGGGCGCCGTTTGCCTTACCTGCCTAGGGCACCAAAATGCCTTGTCCCGCCACTGGCTGTGTCTGACTGTACAGGGACATGGTCTGATCATGCCACATCTCCTGGTCAAAGATGGAAGCAAAAAAAAGTATACATAATGTACAACATGGGATCACAGCTGATCCTTTCTATGAGGTAAAACATTTTAAAAAACAGGCAGGGAAATGCTTTACCTCACATTAATAATCAGCTATGATCCCATACTGTAATGTCTATATACTTTTTTACTTTCTCCCCTGCCCAGGAGTGGTGGATTTAACAGCCCATGTCTCTGTCAGACCCATCTATTACACAGTACATAGCAGGGACACATATATAAGGGTCCTTTCACATCAGCGTTTTGCGCTGATAGCGGCAGTTGCGGTGAAAAAGCCACAACTGCCGCGATTACCGCATAACGACCGCTATCGAGGCACACTTGCGGCAAGCCTTATACAATGTTTATGGGGCTTGCGGTAAGTGTGCGGCAAGTGCGGTTTCGACACTTGCGGCAGGTGCGGCCGCGAAAAAAAACGCAGTATGCTGCGTGTCCACCGGCCGACCAACAATAGATTTTCAACAAACGATGATAATTCATCGTTAATAGTGTAACACACAACGATGTCATTTCGACATCGTTCAAGCGTCACTAAACACATGACTTTTGAACGATATTGGCAACGATATCGTTACGTGTGACGGTACCTTTAGGATCCCATGACATTGTTGTTGGTTCACCATTTGTCCTTCTTTGGACTATTTTTAGAAGATGCAAACCTCTTAATAGTTGGAAAGACCGAAAACCAGCTATTTTGGAGATGTTCACACCAAGTTATTTAGCCATCACAATGTGGCCCAGATCTTTACACTTACCTATTTTTTCTGATTCCAACACACAAACTTGAAGAACTGATTTTTTTCTTGCTGCCTAATACATCTCCCCATTGACTGGTGATACTGTTACCTGATCACTTACTCTCTAAATTTGTCGGTTATTCTATGGCTGATAGATGGATATTATATACAGTTTATTGCTTTTACTCCAGTGATATGTGTGCACGCAGATCTCACCATGTCCACCTGCTTTATATGTCTGTACTCCATTTCATCTCTGTATCCAGCGGTTTGGAATCTGTACAGGTTTTCTATCTCATCCGACCACTTCTTTGCACGAGTCATTGATTTTGGTTTAACTTCAGAGCTAATGGCCCCGGCTTCTGCATCCGACATTGTGCTAAGAGCTTCTGGCTGGATTCAGTTAAGTCAAATTGGTCTCTGAAGAGAGAAGTAAGAAAGTGTTGGAAAAAACTGCTCTGTTGCACTTCATTCATTTTTTTACATCAAGCTAGGTTGATTATTGATTTTAATGTCACTGCCCATAGGTACAATCCTGTCCCTGGTACGATTGCTGCATCTCCAGAGTTAGTAGCAGCGCCAGTTATTGTAATTAGCGCCACCTTACAAAATGCCATAAAAGCTATCACTTGGTGTCTTTATAAGTAAAGGTGAAACGCCACCTCTAAAGGCCCCGTCTCACGCTTCATTGGTCGAACGATCCGATGAACGATCCGACTTGACGTAGATCTCTAGAACGATGTTCAATGATCGCTAGTGAAGTGTCACACGTATAGATATTGTTAATGACGCAGCAACGATCCCGCGCCAAGCAAACGATACTTGCGGTCAGTAGCTCACCTACGTCCTTCAGTTCTCAATAGGCGAGGTTGTTAATGACATCGTTATCGAGGTGTCACACACACCCATGCTGCAGGTTGAACGAACGCTCATCGTTTGTTTTATGGTCTGGTTCACCAACCTCCCATCAACGATCTGCCCGTTTATCATTGATCGGATGTACATGTCACACTGACCGACGTCGTTAGAACGACTGAAAACCCATAAGTTTTCAACGATATCGTTACCGATATCGTAGTGTGTGACGGGGATTTAAGTGGTATTACAGCCTGACGAAAAAAGAGTAACCTGATAATTGTCTAATCAATGTTCAATATAGAAAAGTGGAATAGTAATAATATTTATTCACTTATATAGTGCCATTAACCCTAGAATGAGAAATGCACTAGAATGGAAAGAAGCGCAGATAGGGTCTTATCTTTTATATATGGTGAGGCTAGTGAAAATTATATCTGCTCACCTGGAAGGGTTGTGTAGCACACAACCAGCATGGAAGCGGGAAATGACAGCTACTGCAGGGTCCACACTCCTTACGGTCACTGTAGTTAAAAATCTGAGAGAGACATGTGTACCTGGACCCACGCTGCTTAAATCAAGGCAAATAAACAATGTTGATAACAAAATCATTCCTTTATTCGTCCTACGCGTTTCAGAGCCAGCCCCGACTCCTGCTCCCTGAGGAAAGAGTTGGGACTGGCTCCGAAACACATAGGAGGAATAAAGGAATTATTTTGTGATCAACATCGTTTATTTGCCTTGATTTAAGCAGCGTGGGTCCAGGTACACATGTCTCTGTGGCACCCCAGGGGTTAATGTGCCACAGTAACATCACACGGCTTCCCTCCCCACAACACACTGACACTAGCACCTCTGGGCCAGGAGGGGGAGCTAAACCGGCTCCCTTATATACTCCGAGTTAAGAGGAAGTAGGTAGTCTAGTCTAGAGTTAGTTCAGTACGAGGTAGTACTGTGAAGAGTCCAGTTCCTGGGAGAACTGAGGGAGACTGTAGTGTATAGAAGCTGCGTCAGGCTTCTCTACAGTCCGCTCATCGATTCCAGGCCTAGCCAGGGTCTGAAGAAAGGAGAACTGAAGACAGAGGAACACATCTGGGAGACTGAGTGCCATCACCACTCAGCCCGGAGGAGCGCACAGAACGGACACCGCATCCGAAACTGTGACTGACACACACAGCACAGTAAATCCCGGGATAGTGGAGTTTCTAGTTCGACACTGTACCAGAGCGAAGCAACACGGCGGGGTCAGCAGTACACGGAAGACTCAAGTTGCCTATCCAAGGGGTACCTGTGAGGAGAGAGACAGTGCCAGCAGCTCAGCTAGAAGCAGCAGCAGGGCCACACACACACACACAGCGCAGCAGGAGGAAGCTGAGGACCCAGACAGGGTGGGAGCAACCCGGCCCCAGTACAGACTCCGTGGACAATAATCTGCTACAACATCTGCAGTAAACCTTTGGAAAACTTCAGAAACGTGAGTGTGTGATCCTTGAACCCGTCTCCACTATCAATCCCTTTATTACCACATCTATCATATCCACAATAGACTCTAATTACCACTGCCCGGGGAACCAGCCTCTACCTACGGAGAGCCGTTCCATCTAAGCTACCCAACATCTTCCCCGGAGATTCTGCAGCAGCGGTGGTCCCTTTACTGACCACACACCGTGGGTGGCGTCACAACAAACATTCATCCCTTGTAAATACCCCCTTTTACTTGCGGAACCCAGGACACGGTCCGGACCAGGCCCTCCGTGACATCCCCAGCAGCAACCCGGTCCGGTACCAAGTACCCTGTCCCAGTGGGCTCCACAACCTGGCGTCACAAACAGGATCTACCATGTCCGGTAAAATGTGCATTGTGTGCCGTGATTAACGTGAAAACTGTTTTTAAGCTGCGCCATCAGAACTGTACTTTTGAAAATGCACCATTTTACAACGTGCGGCGCGCGGGAAAGAAAGAGGGCGGTACCCTGCAGTGGCGCGAATCCAGCCTCCTCCCTGGTGCTGACGACATCCAGCGGGGAAGAAGATCCCTGGTGCACCGCAGAACCTCCAAGAGACATCCGGACGGAAGCGGAAGACAGGAGGGCGAACATTAACTAAGGGGGCCAGGATGTCGCAGCCAGCGGCGCCAAGCGTGGCGGAGCAGCCGGTGGAGCTGCAGCGCCGGATCAAGCAATAGCACCCGGCGGTGCAGCGGCGCAAGGGGCAGCACCTATCATGCTGTTCCTGATGCCGTATACTTCAGGGGCAATGTGGCTGCCCCAATACTCAGGTGAGCTTAATACGCTTAATGACTTTCTGCTAAAGATAAAAGCCTATCATGTAATGTACCCCCTCACTGAAGCCCAACATGTAGGAATGATTATTGGACAATTAACGGGCAAAGCACAGCGGGAGGTTGCGTCCTGGCTGGACAGGGATAAGGACACTGTAGAGCATCTAGTAGCTGGACTAAAAGCAACATTTGAATCTACTGCTGATACCCGGGTTAAGATGAGGTTCTTTGCATGTCACCAGAAGCCCAAAGAAAGTGCCAGAGACTATGCCTTAAATCTGCAGGAAGCACTCAAAGCCCTTAAACTGGCAGAACCTGCTTTAGCCCCGGGAGCTGATAAAATGCTACTCGACCAATTCATAGAGGGCCTCCTATCCCCTTCCCACAGAGGACAGCTGAGTATGATACTTCTTCAGAACCCTAACATGACATTTGCTGAGTTGAAAGACAGAGTCATCCGTCTGCAGCAGCTAGAAGAGCCCCGGGATATAAAATCTATACCGGACCCTGCAGCAGCACCTCAGCAACCGGCAGCACCAGCGACATCTGCCATGTAACAACCGCTGCTGAAAACCGGGAACCTATCTCTAATGAGGCCCTCAATCAAAAGCTAGATGCCCTGACAGACACCGTTATCTCAATGGCTAAAGTCATCAAGGAGCTGCGAGGATCCAAGCCTGCACCCAAGATCAAGTTGGCGACCAGCAGAGAGGATGTCCCGTGGATGAGGCCCAGGAGATACCAAGCGACGAGAGGACAACCCAGCGACCGCTACCAACCAGATGGACAGCCCATTTGCCGCCGTTGCCAGAAACCAGGTCACCTTGCCCGAGAGCGTGCTTTAAACGACGATTCCCTGGGCAGGCGGGACGCTTCTCAGGTATGAATGCTACAGGTCCTTCAGCCTGGTATGACAGATTCGTGGGAGGACAGCCAGTTATCCCTATCGTGTTGGATGGCATTCCCTTTAGAGCCTTGTTGGATACCGGGTCCCAGGTAACATCAATTCCACATGTTTTATAAAAAAGGTACTGGGCTGATTCAGACATTACTAGTGCTCCAACTGACTTTACAATGGACATATGAGCTAGTAATGGACAATTAATACCACTGGTTGGGTTCAGAAAAGTGACCATTCAGATTGGGAAGGTAGAATTGCAGAACCAGGGTATTATAATCGTAGGTGTTGACCGGCAAGAACGTGAGCCAGTTATGCTGCTAGGAATGAATGTAATTGAAAAATGTTTTTCCGAGGTGATAAGTGTTTTGCAGCAAATCGCCGAGACTGCCGGAACCGGACAACAGAGGCTTCTGCACAAAGAGATGAAAGCCCTGATGTTGAAGCAACAGGTAGACATATCCAGAGGTGAAATCGGCAGTGTACGAGTAAGTGATCCAATACCCATTGTAATACCTCCCAAAACTGAAATGTTGGTCTGGTGTAGAGCCGCAATAGGCATTAAAGGGCAAGACTATCAAGCCCTGGTAGAACCCATGTACACAGACAGACCTACTATACTCACAGCTAGAGGAGTGGCTGAGGTAAACCGAGGAAGAGTGCCATTACGCCTGGTAAATTGCGGAGAGGATGAGATCACATTACCAAAGTATGCTACCATGGCTAAATTGTACACGGTTGATAACAATGCCATCACAGCCGTCGAGCCCTTGGACCCGTCAAATCAGGCAGATGACAATGGTTCAGGGGAAAAGCTGGAGGATTGGTGCCAAAAGCTACATGTAGGTACCAGTTCTACACTTCCCCATCACAAGCATGGAGTATACCGGGTAGTGAAAAAATATGAGCAAATATTCAGCAAACACCCATTAGACTTTGGGCAGATTAAAGGGGTAGAGCACACTATACCCACAGGTAACCATCAGCCTATAAAAGAGAGGTATAGACCATTACCACCCGCTCACTACCAAACCACCAAACACATGCTCAAAGAAATGAAATCTGCAGGGGTAATAAGAGACAGTTGTAGCCCCTGGGCAGCACCTCTAGTGTTAATTAAAAAGAAGGACGGGACCATGAGAATGTGCGTAAATTACCGGCAGATCAATAGCATTACACATAAGGACGCATACCCATTACCTAGGATTGAGGAGTCCTTAGCTGCATTAAAATCTGCTAACTACTTTTCCACCCTTGATCTGACTAGTGGGTACTGGCAGGTTCCTGTGGCCAAGGCCGACAAGAAGAAGACAGCATTTACTACGCCGATGGGCCTCTGTGAGTTCAATTGTATGCCGTTCGGACTCTGCAACGCACCCGGGACCTTCCAACGCCTGATGGAGAGCTGCCTAGGACATAAAAACTTTGAAACTGTCCTCCTGTACCTAGATGACGTCATAGTCTACTCCAAGATGTATGAGCAACAGCTACAAGACCTGGCAGAAGTGTTTGAAGCCTTATCTGGATACGGCATGAAAATCAAGCCATCCAAGTGCCACCTTCTCAAACCAAAGGTACAGTACCTGGGACATGTCATGAGTTCAGAGGGAGTAGCACCGGATCCTGATTAAGTCACAGTGATAAGGGATTGGCCAAGACCTACAAACGTGAAAGAAGTGAGGCAATTCCTGGGCCTGGTAGGCTATTATAGAAGATTTATCAGCGGATTCACGAAGCTAGCAGCTCCCCTGCAAGAAAGACATCCTGGTAGGACAGTCAAAAAGATCCTCTACCCATAATCCTCCTTTCCAGTGGAGTGAAGAGAAAGAAGACTCCTTCAACAAGCTGAAATGTGCACTGACGGGAGAAGAGATCGTGGCATACCCTGATTACCATCAACCATTCATTCTATACACGGATGCCAGCAACGTGGGACTGGGAGCAGTATTGTCACAGAAGAAAGGAGGCATAGAGAGAGTTATTGCCTTTGCAAGTAGGAAGCTCCGGCCTACAGAAAGAAATCCCGAGAATTACAGCTCCTTCAAGTTAGAACTACTGGCAGTAGTTTGGGCTGTAACTGAACGTTTCAAGCACTACTTGGCAGCTGCAAAATTCACCATCTACACGGATAACAACCCGTTGACTCACCTGGATTCAGCAAAATTAGGTGCATTGGAGCAGCGATGGATAGCCCGGCTGTCTAACTACAATTTTGTCATCAAATATAGGGCAGGCCGCAAGAACGGGAACGCAGATGCCTTATCCCAGATGCCACACCTGGAAGACATGGAAGAGGAACCGGAAGAGTTGGAAGAGATTGAACTACCGCCCTTTTATCGTTCAAAGGTAGACAAGTATCAACCCGGCATCTACCAAAGAGAACAACAGGCAAGTCTTAACCCGTTAGCACACCATGAATGGGCTGATACCCAAGATAGTGATCGAGCTGTGAAGCTAGTGAAAGAACTGCTTACACAACAAGGTGTGTACCCTAACCAGAACGCCCCAGCTGAGACCCAACAACTCTGGAAAGAGAAAGGCAAGTTGTTTCTGTATCAAGGGACGCTCTGCAAAAGGCATACCAACCCTAAAATACATGAACTGGTCTGGCAGATAATCGTACTCAAGCGAGACGTCAGAATGGTTGTGGAAGCCTACCACGACGGTGCAGGTCATTTCGGATGCAAGAAGTTGGAAGTGCTCCTGAGAGAGAGATTCTATTGGGTTGGCATCAGAAAATCAATTGAAGATTGGTGTAGAAAATGTGGCTCGTGCAGCCTCAGAAGAAAAGATCAACAGAGAGCCCCATTCCAGTCCATAGTAACCAAGCAACCACTCGAGCTAGTTGCGTTAGATCACGTCAAGTTGTCACCAAGCCGGTCAGGCTATGTCTATGCCTTAACCATCGTGGACCATTATTCACGCTTCTTAGTGATGGTACCCGTCAAGGACCTGACAGCGAAGACAGCAGCAAGAGCGTTTCAGACACATTTCTGTAGACTGAATGGTTACCCGGAACAAGTCCTTGCAGATCAAGGTCCAGCTTTTGAATCAGAGATTTTTCAGGAATTCTGCAATATGTACAGCTGTAAGAAGATCCGCACGACAGCGTACCATCCCCAAACAAATGGCTTATGCGAGAAGATGAACCATATTGTAATTGAGACCTGTTGAAAACATTACCAAAGTCTGAAAGAAATCAATGGCCAGATAAATTACTCGATTTGGTAGACTTATGCAACCATGTTCCAGTGAGTTCTACAAACTGCACTCCAGCCTATCTTATGCGTGCAAGACCCGGTAAGCTACCAATTAATTTAGATGTGGGAATCGTAAAACCAGACACAGAAGTGGAAGAATCTGATTGGGATACCCTACGTCAGCAACAGTATCGTCAAGTACAAGAGTGTGTAGAGAAAAATCTTCAGCAAGCTAGAGCAAGACAAGAGAAAACCTTTAACAAACATGCTCAAGCAACTCCATTACAACCTGGTGAGCAAATTCTCAAGAGAAAGAGACACTCTAACAAATTGGATAATCAGTGGGAAACAACCCCATACACAGTCTTATCATCTAACCTAGACAATGTTAAAAGGTGTCTAATAAGTAAAGACGAAGGAAGAACTTTAATAGTTGTATCCAGAGACCAACTCAAACTGTGTCCTGAAACCCTGAAGACACCTGAAGTAACAGTACCCATGCAGGTCCAACCTGTCGAAGAGAAAAAAGAAGTATTCCATACAGTACTAGGAGATTTCCCCAAAACATGGCCAAATTACTACGGAGCAGTTGTAGTACCAATGATTGCTTTCCCTTCAATGGTAGAACCAACACCAGAACCCGTGTTACCAGAAGAAGTCCCAAGACTTGAAGAACTGGAAGTAGAACCCGTAGAGGAAGAACCAATTCCTGGTCCCAGTGAACTTGCCAGTCCTGCAGTCAGACCTCCACCTGCCACAGTACCAAACACTCCAAATAAGTACATGTCCACCAGCACCAATAGCCTACATGCAAGTAGTATACCCGTTTTACGCAGATCAGAGCGTAGTACCCAAGGTCAGTTACCGGCTAGGTACAAAGAGTAATATGTCAAATTAACTGTAAAGTGTAAAAATGTTTGTGTAAATGTAAATTGAACCCGGTAGACTGTGTCCAAGAGGGTGGAGGAACTGGATTGACGCCGATACACATTAAGTTAGGGAAAGCAAGTGCCTGGGGGTGGAGTAGCGAATCCAGGCCTCCTAAGCAGAAATGCTCGTGGACAAATGTACATAGTTAGTGCAACGTTAAAAAAGCCCAGTACCTACAGAGACTATCCTGTACGAACTTACGATAAATTCTTGAACTTTGAACTTTTCTTGTTTACTAATGGACCATATATACTACAGACTGGTTGTGGTAAGAACTCTCTTGTATATATTCATCAGCCCGGAGGCAACAGACTAAACCCCCAGAAAGACTGCTTTTTGAATTTTTGGACACTTTTCAAATTTTGTGATTTTTGTACTTTTTACTTTTAAGTCTCTGTAAATATTAATTGTATTAACTGTTTTGGTTACTTGTTTTCCACAGTCCTGGAGTACTATCTTTAACTAAGGGGGAATGTGGCACCCCCAGGGGTTAATGTGCCACAGTAACATCACACGGGTTCCCTCCCCACAACACACTGACACTAGCACCTCTGGGCCAGGAGGGGGAGCTAAACCAACTCCCTTATATACTCCGAGTTAAGAGGAAGTAGGTAGTCTAGTCTAGAGTTAGTTCAGTATGAGGTAGTACTGTGAAGAGTCCAGTTCCTGGGAGAACTGAGGGAGACTGTAGTGTAAAGGAGCTGCGTCAGGCTTCTCTACAGTCCGCTCATCGATTCCAGGCCTAGCCAGGGTCTGAGGAGAGGAGAACTGAAGACAGAGGAACACATCTGGGAGACTGAGTGCCATCACCACTCACCCCGGAGGAGCGCACAGAACGGACACCGCATCCGAAACTGTGACTGACACACACCAGCACAGTAAATCCCGGGATAGAGGAGTTTCTAGATCGACACTGTACCAGAGCGAAGCAACACGGCGGGGTCAGCAGTACAGGTAAGACTCAAGTTGCCTAGCCAAGGGGTATCTGTGAGGAGAGAGACAGTGCCAGCAGTTCAGCTAGAAGCAGCACACACAGTGCAGCAGGAGGAAGCTGAGGACCCGGACAGGGTGGGAGCAACCCGGCCCCAGTACAGACTCCATGGACAATAATCTGCTACAACATCTGGAGTAAAGCTTTGGAAAACTTCAGAAACGTGAGTGTGTGATCCTTGAACCTGTCTCCACTATCAATCCCTTTATTACCACATCTATCATATCCACCATACACTCTAATTACCACTGCCCCGAGGAACCAGCCTCTACCTATGGAGTGCCGTTCCATCTAAGCTGCCCAACATCTTCCCCGGAGGTTCTACAGCAATGGTGGTCCCCTTGCTGATCACACACCGTGGGTGGCGTCACGACAAACATTCGTCCCTTGTAAATACCCCCTTTTACTTGCGGAACCCAGGACACGGTCCCGAACAGGCCCTCCGTGACATCCCCAGCAGCAACCCGGTCCGGTACCGAGTACCCCGTCCCAGAGAGCTCAACATCTCTCTCAGATTTTTAACTACATTAACCCTAGAATGTTTGACGTCTGAAATATACATAGGAAAAAAGTAACATTCTAGGGTTAATTACACATTGCTTTACACACTGTCCCCATTGGGGCTCACAATCTTAACATCCTATCAGTATGTCTTTGGAGAGTGGGAGGGAACCAGAAAACCCAGAAGAAATACACACAAACCCATGGAGAACATACAAACTCCTTGTAGATGCTGTCCTTGGTGGGACTTGAACCCAGGACCCCAGTGCTGCAAGGCTATTGTAGTGCTAACTACTGAGCCACTGTGCCGCCACATACAGATTGTGTCGCAGATTTGTTTCAGTCTTGTTTAGGGTTTTGTTTTTTAAATTTTGTTGCCAAAGACAGTAGATATTTTTCGTCTTGTGTGAATATAGTCTTATATTTCTGTCGCTGAACATCCTTGGTGTGAATATCCCCACATAGGACAACTACTTATAGACATACAGGTGTCTCCTGTGAAATGAGCCCCTGCGACAAGGAGGCCACATAGGGAGCTGCAGCCAGGTAGAGGGAACGACAGTTGCACACCAACACCCTCACAGATAGACCACACAACCACTAGAGAGCAGCAGCACCCAACCCGAAGCCTGGGACTCTAGGCAGGCAAGGAGTGGTGGGTTTAGAGACAGTGGCTGGACCGACAAGCAGGTCAGGTGACAGAGGGTAGATATAGAGCAGGGGGAGGAGAAAGGAGTCAGTAGGCCGGTGTAGGCTGAGATGCAAAGACAGAAGCACATGTTTTGGAAGAGTGGGGTGGAAGGAGCGCAGAATCTGGAGAGCCAGTGTGAGCTACAGAGAGAAAGTCCATCCGGAGCCAGCACCCCAGGAGTGTGAGGGGCAAGAGGGACCAGTAGCACTGGCTCCTAGAACCACGGCCGAGACAGCAGACTACAGGCGGAGTAGCCCTCCTATTGAACCCAAAGACACGGTTAGAAGGAGCCTGGTAGAGCCTCACCCAGGAGGACTATTGGAGGCTAGGCTAGCAGCAGAGTGTCGGCTCTGAAGGGGACCGTAGATTCACCCGGTATCCCCAGACAACCGACGGGGGACTCTAGCTACAAGTTAGGGTTCCTACCCCAAAGAATGGGCAGCTCAGTGGCAACCCGGAGGTCCCACAGGGGTCCGAGCCACCGCCATACTGTCCGGAGTCACACACACCAAGTGAGCAAGAGAGAGAGTCGAAAGCCTGGAAAGGACTGAGAACGAGTGAGGGGTCATAGAAGGAACAACCTGGCTGCAGGGAGTAAACGAACACGGAGGGGAGAGTTGTGCCCATGTAAGACTTGTGCTGTGAACTGTAACTGTGACTGAACTGTAACGGAGAGAAGGTTAAGAAGTAAACACGGTGAACCCTGACTCTGACTCCCTTGCATGTTTTCCTATTGCCTGCACATGATTCCCTCTAGACAGGTCTACAGAGGAACACAGCCTGCAACTGGAGAGCCACAGCCTGTCAGCTCAGGACCCTGGAGAAAGGAAAAGCTGCAGCAGCAGGACAGTAAGTGTATTGCATCCACTACCAGCTTACACTACACTATAGACTCTAACTACATCACTGCCCCGGAGAACCAAGTTCTACCCGCGGAGAACCATTTCATCCTAAGCTGCTATAACATCATCCCTGTAGGCTCTGCAGCAGCGGTGGTCCCACTATTGACCACAAGGCGTGGGTGGCGTCACGACTGACATTATCCCGTTTAAATATTCCCCTTTTCACTGCCAGGCCCGGCACACAGTCCGGCCAGGACCGCCCTTGACATCCCCAGTAGCAGACCCGGTCCAGCACCAAGTACCCCGTCCCAGTGGGCTCGACACTGTCAGTCAGGGTTAATGGCGCTGATCGGATCGTGGATCGGTGCTGCACTGTTAGATACACATCTCAGCTCATGATATCAGCTGAGATGTGTGAGGAATGATGTCAGCTCACTGCAGGAGCACACATCAGAGGGAGAGAGTCGGTACATGACACACCTAGTACGTCATGTATCGGAAAAAAAGGTAAAAGAGGTGGTCCAAAGACCAAAGTAATTTTGATTGTAAATCCCTATCCTGTGATTTAGATTTAGAATGAACATTACTTTGCCTTCAGACCACCCCTTTAATGGGAATCTGTCAACTGGTTTTTGCTCTCTTTGTGAAAGCAAAATAATGTAGGGTTTGGGACCCTGATGCCAGTGTAGTGCCACTTACTGGGCTGCTTGCCGCAGTTTTGATAAAATTACTTTTTTATCTGCAGCAGATCTATCAGTTCTCTGAATGCTGAGACCTGTAAAAACCTCACCCACATTACTGCTTGGCAGCTTTCTGTGTACACTGTGCATAGGCAGAAGTTTGCCACTCCGTGATATACAGATCTCATAAATGTGAAGGCCTAAAGGGCCCGTCACACACAACGATATCGGTAACGATATTGTTGCAACGTCACTGGTTTGGTGATGTTGCAGTGATGTGTAAGCGACATCGTTGAGTGTGACACCTATCAACGATGAGTCGTTGATTGCAGATTTATGAACCGGTTCATAAATCTATCGTTGGTCACCCGCTGAACGCGCAGCATCGCCCCAAAGGGTGTATTAAACCATATGGAGGACTATGTGGGACCCATTACTATATGGAAGGCCATTCTAATATTTGAATGGCTTTGTGGGGCCATGATAATATTTGACCAGCTATCAGAAAGCCTTTATACAGGACTATTTGAGAGCCATTATACTGTATAGTAGGGTCATCATACGGTGTCTGTGGGGAGTTCACGGTGGGGGATCATACAGTGTTTGTGGGGCACTTTTGTTGGCATCATACTTTATGGCTGCAATGAAAGTGGAATCATGGAGACTCAATAGGGGGAGAATTGCTTTGAAAGGGCTGCAAAGTTGTGACCGTCTATTATGTGATCCAGACAAATACACATTTTTTCTTTTAAGATGGGAGACGGTCCAATTAGAACTTTTGGTATGGGGCCCTCGTTTCTATGTACGCCCATGGGGCCCAGTGATCCTGAGTGGAGCAGAGGTGCGCATGCTGGACCCCCACTCTCTAGAACAGGGGTGGGCAATTAATTTTGCCATGGGGCCGCATGAGAAATTGGGATGTTTTCGAGGGCCGGACTAATATAATTAACTCCGTTCTACCCAATACTTGCTGTATATATAGTATACATATGCTATCTTTTCATAAACAAACAATATGTTAAACAATGCAAAGATTTACAATACAATGAAAGTATGGACGAACTACTTACATCATTCTGTAATGATGAGATGATGAACTGCAACCAGCTTGTGATTGTTCACTTTAGAAAATTGTTAACTTTAACAGTGTTTAGAAGAACTTGCTATTTTACGTCAAGATATCATGTTAGTGTTTTAAACACCGGCATCCCTTTAACTTAGTAAAGAACAGTAAATGAAACATTTCAATAACATGAAAATGTTCAATGAGAGTAATCTAGCCTGTTTAGGGCCTGAACAAGTTAATTGAAGTTAGGTTCAATATCTGAGGTGGATATGCGAAGAACAGCACACTGAGGTGATCCGAAAGCTACGCGCAGGCACCGCAAGTCCCTATGTTTAACATGGGGACGCAGGTGCCTGCGCTCGGGTGCAGATGGCCGTGTGCACCCATTCACTGCAATAAGTGATTTGTGCGCATGCGTCCGCACCAGGAACGCGACATGTCGCGTTCAGGGTGCAGACGAGAGTGTGTGATTTGTGCGCAGTTGCTCCGGGTTGTGGTTTCAGAGCATTGTTCTAAAATCAGAGACAACCCAGATGGTGAATTGCCCTGGTTTTGGCGTGTAAACGGGCGATAAGGATGGAATCTGAGTCGCCTAGTGATTTCCAAGGGGCGTGCCACAGCGTGCTGGATACCGCGCCCCATCAGAGATGATTGGTGGGGGCTACTGTGTTTCAATTGGCTGTCCCTGCACAGGGCGCCATATTTAAAGAACTGCCTATTCACACTACACAATTGCAATGGCGTCATGTCATAGCCAGCCTTCCTGCACAGGCTGGCCAATCATGACGCTATTGCATTATCTAATCAGCGTGTTTGGGGCGCGGAATACACAACTCTGTCACTCCTATGTTCTTGCGGCGCTGCACAGGTACGCCCACATTCCCTTGGTCGTTGCGGCGTGTAAAGCGGCGACGGAATTCAACCGGATGTTTCCCGCAGGATCAGTCTCAAATTCCGGGGAACCACGTTCCCTTGGGTTGACGACGCAATTGCGGCGTGTACATGCGGCATCGGCGATCGGTATCAACCGTCAAAAACGTGCACGTTCGGTTGCCACCGATCGCCGGTGATAGTTGCGGCATGTAAAGGTACCTTTACACGCGGCAATTTTGCTAGCGATTTCAGTGGCGATTTGCTGATTGCAGTGAAATCATGGACACATTGTTCCATTTGTACACAGCAACAAAATAGAACAATGTGTCTATGATTTCACTGCAACCAGCAAATTACCAGTGAAATTGCTAGCAAACTTGCTGTGTGTGATGGTACTACAAGGGGGGCCTTTGCGAGGAATCTGACCGGCGATATGACGCCCCGGCACCATCGCTGTCAAATTCCCTCCTAGTTGCGGCTTGTAATTGGGGAATTTGGCGGCGATAAAAAAGGTTGCGCCTGGTTCCGATTTCACAACACTGCTCCAAAATCAGAGGCAATTATGAAGGTGACATTCCCGGCTTTTGGCGTGTGATCGGGTGATAGGGATGGAATCTGTGTCGCCTATTGATTTCCCGGAGGCGTGCCACAGCGTGCTGGAGACCGCGCCCCGTCAGCGATGATTGGTGGTGGCTACTGTGTTTCCATTGGCTGTCCCTTCACAGGGCGACATATTTGTAGAGCTGTCCATTCACACTACACAATTGCAATGGTGTCATGTATTAGCCAGCCTTCCAGCACAGGCTGCCCAATCATAACGCTATTTCGTTGCCTAATCAGCGTGTTTGGGGCACGGTATACACCAGCCTGCCACGCCTATGTTTTCGCCACGCTGAACAGGTACGCCCACATTCCTTTGGGGATTGCGGCATGTGAAGTGGCGATGGGAGTCTACCGGATGTTTCCCGCTGTTGGTGTGGCGACTTCCGTGACGACACAACGCCTTAGGTTGAGGGCGAAATTGTGGCGTGTAAAAGCGCCTTTGGCGATCTGAGGCTACCATGAAAAACGTGCACGTGCACGTTAGATTGCGTCCTATCGTCGCCAAAAATTGCGGCGTGTAAAGGTACGCTAAAGGGAGAAGAAATCATGTGCATTTCACTCTCAACTGCTGTGAAGTCTTCAAATCTTCTGGAAAATTCATCATGTAAAGTCGCAAACATTGATGAATACTTGTCAAGGTGATCAGCTGATAGTGCGACTTCTTTCAGTGTTTTGCATGTGAGTGAGAATTTTGCCTTTCGATTGGCTAGAAAGAAACTTCAACTTTCTCATGAAAGCTGTCACCAAGCTGAACATTTCATGTGCAAAGAGGCCTTTGCCTTGGAGCTTGGTATTTAGCTCATTCATTAGTGTAGTCACATCAATGGCAAAGGCCTGATTTGCTATCCAGTGCTTATCTGATAAATCTGGGATGTCTTTGGGCCGCTTCACACTGCGGCATGATCCGGTCCGGTTCTGTCCGGGAGGACCCAGACAGCTGCGGACCAGATCAGCACACAGGAATGGGGGGCTATTATGCCCTCCGGTCCGGTGTGCAGCGCGTGCAGCTGCAGCCGCTGACAGGTCAGGACCGCGGCGCCCGTGGTCCTGACTTATCTGCAGCGGGAACTGCGTGCGCTGCACACTGGACCCAAGGAGTCCCGGCAGATGCGGTGAGCTCTTTCATTCTTGCACCGCAGCGGACCTCCACGGGTCGGTCACAGACAGTGGGCGGCCTGTATCCAACCCGCGGGCTGCCCCTTGCCCATGTCTGCTCTAGAATGTCTGTGGAACTGCTGCAGAAACAGGAGCACTCAGATATTTCCACTGCTCCCATAGACAATGAATGGAGCAGGCACCGAAAGCTCATCCCACTCTCCATTCATTGTCTATGGGACCAGTGGAAATATCTGAGTGCTGAGCTCCTGTTTCTCCAGCAGTTCCATAGACATTCTATAGGGGGGGTCAGGCATGTAGGCGTCTGATCCACAGGTCTTGGGTCCTCCCATGATCATGGAGGCTCCCGGTTCCCAACAGCACAGAGAATACCGGTGACCTGTCCGTATTCGCCATCCCTATTCATCCTATTCTGGGGATCACCTCCCCTGTGGCCGTCCTGCCCCACCACCTACACACTAGTGATGTAATATGGAGGGTAACGCGGACGGTCATTAGGCTTCCTTGTCTAGGAGCTGTTTTTGTCTATGACTTACCGGCAAGCACCGATCAGCAGCTCTACGGTATCCTAGCAACAACTGACGCGCTGCCTCCGTAGTAAAGGCCAAAAATGCTCAGCCAAAGTCAGTGGGCGGAGCCAAGACACTAAAGGAGGCGCAGACCTGGCCGATATAATGTTTCCCTGGGAGAATCCGCCCGGCGCCTGTGTGCTGCGCCGCCTGATAATATAGGAAAGCCCGTAGCTGATTGGCTGCTGAGTCCGCATAGCAGAGCGGTGATTGGCTGGTTTGTTATGGTGGAGTAACCTGCAGAGCCGCTGTTTCCGGTAATGCCCGGCAGCCCGGTCCGCAGCTTCTCCTGGCTGTGCTGATAACATGAGCTCCTTCCAGGGCCGGATGAAGGAGTATCCATCTATAGCCATCGACAGGTTTGACCGAGAGAATCTCTCCGCCAAAGCCTATTTCTTGTCCCACTGTCACAAGGGTAAGAGTCCATAGTGGTTGTGTATGTGCAGTGCCTGTAGGACGGAGCCCCTCACCTGTGATCCGCACACAGCAGCCACTTATTACAGGGGTGGAAGCAGATGGGAGGGATCCTGTGCTAGAACCGTATAGTGCCTGTGCCAGAAGCCCCTCAGGTCCCTGTGCAGAGAACACATTGGACCGATGTGGCGCCCCGCAACGAGTGCGTCACAAGAGGGTATTGCAGCCGCAATATCCTCTGACTCAGCAATGAAATAGTTAACTCGGAGATCCAACTCAACATGCAACACCTAGAACAGGGGACCAATCATAGGCCCTGGGGGGTGGAGTGCAGTAGGCAGAACAGCAGAGAGAGAGAGAGGACCCTCGAGATAGGAGAGGAGCGGGGGCTCCGCACCCCGTGCTGGCCCCTGGGCCGTCACCGGATGGGTGTCAGCACCTGAGGCCTTATCATCCGGGAATGGGCATTATTACACGGGTTCCCAAAAGACTCCTGTGCCCACAATTTACAGCCGGTTCACTGGTACCGAAGCTGGCAGCAGTTCACCTCTGTCACGCGAACCAGCCCCGTGGAGGAGCAGCTTTACAGGAGCACCCCACCACCAACCAGTCGTCTAACCAGCGGTGTACTCACTGAGGGATCTAAGGCTCCCCAAAGCATCCACAACGTACACAGATGGATAGGGCATTGAAGCAGCCTCCCCGTACCCGGCCTGGTATTCCTGGGCGACATTGGTTAGAACAAGACAGGTAGAATGGAGGAACACTTACGGATCTCTGAGGAACACTACCACTGCTGAGTCCACCCGGTCCGCTACCTGTAACCACTGCATACCGTGTATTGCCTTCATGGTTACAGTAAAGACCGTTATAGAGACTTCCTGTGTCTGTGATTCCTTATGAACTGTCCGTCATTAACTAAAAGGTAACCGCAGCTGCCGCACAACATCTTGAGCAGCTCCAGCCTCCGGGGATCACTGCTCAGCCTGTGGGGAGCGTAACATCTTGCTGCTGTCCATCACCCCGGAGGTTCCGCAGCGTCGGTAGCCCTTACCGAACTACTCATAGGTGGCGTCACGAAGAAAACAAATTAAAACCCCTTTAATCTGTTCCCGCAAGACGTCTTTTGATCTGCACTACACCGGGCCCCACTACCGGCAGGCGCGGTCCACCCGTGACAAGGAAGGAAGAAGAATCGCCTGTCTAAACCGGAGTCAGCCGGCCGCGGTGAGTCACCGACCAATAGTACCTGAATGAGCAGTACCCAGCTCACCTGGTTCACTATGGAGCATGTTAGACACCTTGTCCAAGCGTGGAAGTGAGAATAAATGACTTCTGGAGCAATGGTATATCCACCCATGGATTGGACCTGTGTCTACATCTTATGTGGTGATCGGACCCTGTGAGTACATCTTGTCTCTTGTGGTGATCGGACCCTGTGAGTACATCTTGTCTCTTGTGGTGATCGGACCCTGTGCCTACACTACCGGTCAAAAGTTTGGGGTCACTTAGAAACTTCCTTATTTTTGAAAGAAAAGCACATTTTTTTTCAATGAAGCTAACATTAAATGAATCATAAATACACTCTATACATTGTTAATGTGGTAAATAACTATTCTAGCTGCAAACGTCTGTTGTTTTTTCAACGCAATATCTACATACAGTGTTGGCCAAAAGTATTGACACCCCTGCAATTCTGTCAGATAATACTCAGTTTCTTCCTGAGAATGATTGCAATCACAAAGTCTTTGGTATTATTATCTTCATTTAATTTGTCTTCAATGAAAAAACACAAAAGAGAATGAAGCAAAATGCAAAACATTGATCATTTCACACAAAACTCCAAAAATGGGCCAGACAAAAGTATTGGCACCCTCAGCATAATACTTGGTTGCACAACCTTTAGCCAAAATAACTGCGATTAACAGCTTCTGGTAACCATCAATGAGTTTCTTACAATGCTCTGCTGGAATTTTAGACCATTCTTCTTTGGCAAACTGCTCCAGGTCCCTGATATTTGAAGGGTGCCTTCTCCAAACTGCCATTTTTAGATCTCTCCACAGGTGTTTTATGGGATTCAGGTCTGGACTCATTGCTGGCCACCTTAGAAGTCTCCAGTGCTTTCTCTCAAACCATTTCCTAGTGCTTTTTGAAGTGTGTTTTGGGTCATTGTCCTGCTGGAAGACCCATCACCTCTGAGGGAGACCCAGCTTTCTCACACTGGGCCCTACATTATGCTGCAAAATTTGTTGGTAGTCTTCAGACTTCATAATGCCATGTACACGGTCAAGCAGTCCAGTGCCAGAGGCAGCAAAGCAACCCCAAAACATCAGGGAACCTCCGCCATGTTTGACTGTAGGGACCGTGTTCTTTTCTTTGAATGCCTCTTTTTTTTTTTCTCCTGTAAACTCTATGTTGATGCCTTTGCCCAAAAAGAGAGAACATTCTTCCAAAACGTAGGCTTCCTCAGGTAAGTTTTGGCAAACTCCAGCCTGGCTTTTTTATGTCTCGGGGTGAGAAGTGGGGTCTTCCTGGGTATCCTACCATACAGTCCCTTTTCATTCAGACGCTGACGGATAGTACGGGTTGACACTGTTATACCCTCTGACTGCAGGGCAGCTTGAACTTGTTTGGATGTTAGTCGAGGTTCTTTATCCACCATCCGCACAATCTTGCGTTGAAATCTCTCGTCAATTTTTCTTTTCCGTCCACATCTAGGGAGGTTAGCCACAGTGCCATGGGCTTTAAACTTCTTGATGACACTGTGCACGGTAGACACAGGAACATTCAGGTCTTTGGAGATGGACTTGTAGCCTTGAGATTGCTCATGCTTCCTCACAATGTGGTTTCTCAAGTCCTCAGACAGTTCTTTGGTCTTCTTTCTTTTCTCCATGCTCAATGTGGTACACACAAGGACAGAGGTTGAGTCAACTTTAATCCATGTCAACTGGCTGCAAGTGTGATTTAGTTATTGCCAACACCTGTTAGGTGCCACAGGTAGGTTACAGGTGCTGTTAATTACACAAATTAGAGAAGCATCACATGATTTTTCTAACAGTGCCAATATTTTTGTCTAACCCCTTTTTTGTTTGGTGTGGAACTATATCCAATTTGGCTTTAGGACAATTATTTTTTTGTTTTTTTTCATTGAAGACAAATTAAATGAAGATAATAATACCAAAGAATTTGTGATTGCAATCATTTTCAGGAAGAAACTGAGTATTATCTGACAGAATTGCAGTCAATACTTTTGGCCAACACTGTAGGTGTATACAGGCCCATTTCTAATAACCACCACACCAGTGTTTTAATGGTACATTGTGTTTGCTAACAGTGTAAGGAGGCTAATGTGTATTAGCACAGCTGAAAACGGTTTGGCTTATTAGAGAAGTTATAAAATTGACCTTCCTTTGAGAAGGAGGTTGAGAATCTGGAGCATTACATTTGTTTGTTCTATGAAACTCTCAAAATGGCCAGAAAAAGAGAACTTTCATGTGAAACGTGACAGTCTATCCTTGTTCTTAGAAATAAAGGCTATTCCATGCGAGAAGTTGCCAACAAACTGAAGATTTTCTACAGCGGTGTGTACTACTCCCTTCTGAGGAGAGTACAAACAGGCTCCTACCCAGGAGTCATAAACTTTACAGAGTTGATGGACCGCACATAGAAAAGAAATTATCGGGGGCTGCATTGCTTGTAGGACTACGTGACATTTTTAGTAATGCCAGAATTTTTTGCTCAGTGTCGTAATATCCAAATCCTGATCTTCTTTTAGTAATGTCCGCACCGTGGTTCCCTTCTCGTAGTAATGTCCTCATCCTGGTCCCTTTCTTGTGGTAGTGTCCCCATCCTATAGTAATATCCCACACCCTGGTCCCCATCTTGTAGTAATGTCTCCATCCTGATCTCCATCATGTAGTAATGTCCTCATCATGTAGTAATGTCCTCATCATGTAGTAATGTCCCCATCCTGGTTCTCATCATGTAGTAATGTCCCCATCCTGGTCCTCATCATGTAGCAATGTCCCCATCCTGATCCCCTTCTTGTAGTAATGTTCTCTCCCTGGGCTTCAATTTGTAGTAATGTCCCCATATTGTATTAATGTTCCTCATCCTGGTCCCCTTCATGATGTAATGTCTCCATCCTGGTCCTCATGCTGTAATGTCCCCATCCTGGTTGCCTTCTTGTAATAATGCCCTCATCCTGGTCCTCAAATTATAGTAATGCCCCATCCTGATCCCCTTTTGTAGAAATGTCCCCTTTCCTGGCCCTCTTCTTGTAGTAATGTTCCTCATCCTGGTCCCCTTCTTATAGTAATGTCCCCATCTAGTAGTAATGCCCCCATTCGGGTCCTCATATTCTAGTAATGTCCCCTATACTAATCCCCTTTTTCTGGTCATCATAATGGGAGACCCAGACAATGGGGTTTAGGGCACTGCCCTCCGGAGGTCACACTAGGTACTACAAGTTTGTAGACACCGCCTCCTCCGCTTATAAACCCCTACCGCAGGGAACATCCTCAGTTTTAAACTTAGTGTGCTCGGAGGATCACGCTTTGCTTGCACTTCACTGCATTCTCACTACTTACGTGATGGCGTCTGAAGACAAGGTAATACGGTCCTATCGGGACCGGTGACAGCCTCCCCGCTCACCCTTAGTGGCACACGCTGGTGGAGGTACCGGAGGGCCTAGAGCCTGGACACTTCGTGTTCTCCCGGTACGCTGTTACGCTCCTCTCCATCCCTCTCCGGGGGGCTCTGGAGAGTGGGAGATGGGAGCCTTGCACAGCTCCGCTCCGTCCGAGGCCTCCCTAAATGGTGCTTACAGACCGGACTGGAGCCAGCCCAGTCCGAGGCCTCCCAAAATGGTGCTTACACTCCGGACTGGTGCTGCGCCCCCGTCCGAGGCCTCCCTAAATGGTGCTTACAGACCGGACCGGCACTGAGGCACTCTGTGTCTCCTACGTGCCTGGGGGTAGTGTCTGGCACTTTATGTGTTTCAGGACACTCAGACTGCGCGTTGCCCTCGGGTCCGCGGTTCTGCGGGTGTACCCTGTGCTGGGGTCACCCTGGCTGACCGCCCTGTGTGTCACAGGGGCTGAGGCCGTAGGCTGCGGATGTTTGTTCCCTCATGTGGATGGTGTACATGCAGCCTGTGTATAATGTTTTTTACACTCTTTCCCGCGCTGCGGGCTCCGGCTCCCTCATGCTGTGGATGCTTGGAGGATGGGAAGCAGCCCGTGCGGTGACGTCATCGCTGGGCGTGTGTGTGTTTCCCGCGTCTCTCGGCGCCGCCCACAGTTTCACTGTCGGCGGCCATCTTTACCCTCACTTCCCGGTTGGGATTCTTATACAGCGTGCGTCTGCACTCCAGAGGGAGACCGGAAACCGTCGCGGAGGTCACACACACACCGCTTCCTCATACCGCTTTACTGCGGTCGGTAAGCCACCGGGATTCCCGGTTTTTGTTGTCAATTTGGCTTATTTTCCCCTACTGTGGCGATGTCCTCAGCTGGGAAGCGTGCTGCTAAGGCGGCAGCAACCACCATTACCTGTGCTACATGCAATGGTGCACTGGTGGAGGGGTCCTGCAATAACTGCGGACGCCCAGAGGCCCGGGCTGGCACTGCTGAGTCAGCAGCTCCGGTGCTATACCCTGAGGTTCAGGTGATCTCAGGGCCATGGGAGACTCAGAATAAGATCAATGAATCTCTGTTGTCCCAGCTGTCCTCCATGTCGCAATCCCTGGAGGCACTTAATAGGAGACTGGATAGCCCAGCTACTCCATCCAGTTACCCCCGGGTGTCCCCCTCTTCTGCTGCGAGACCCCTTAAGCGGGCTCGTCGTGAGGATTCACCCGAGCTCCATACTCGCTCTGAGGAGGAGCGTTCCTCTGATGGTGAGGAAGATGATGGGGGTTCAACTTTCGGGTCTGTGTCTGTATCTGAACCACCAGACGGGGTGGAGGATCTGGTGTCCTCTATCAACGAGACTTTACGGCTCGTGACACCCCCTGAGGAGGTGACGGTGCACCCGAAGGAGGTCTATCAATGGCTGCGGCCGGAGGCTAGACCAAGTGGCTCCTTCATGGACCACACTAATTTTGGAAGGGTGGTTAGAGCCCCCAGGTTACATCCTGGGCGGCGTTTTGTCCGTAAAACCAAGGACAATCGCTTCCCCTTCCCCCAGGAGGTGCTTCAGGAGTGGTCGCAGTCCCCGAAGGTGGACGCTTCCATGACCAGGATTGCTGCACGCTCCCTTTTCTCTGCCTCTGATAGCTCCTCACTGAAGGATGCTACTGATAGACAGGTCGAGCAGCTCGCCAAGTCTTCCTATGAGGCTGTGGGGTCTTCATTTGCCCCTAATTTTGCCACGGTCTGGACCTTACAAGCGATTACTACCTGCTTGGATGGTATCTCTGACGTGGCAAGATCCAGTCCAGAGGTCCTAGCACTTACCGAAAGGGCGAGGGCCTATGCGGACTACGCCAGGACGGCGACTCTGGAAACTGCCACTCGCTCAGCTGTGGCTTCGGCCAATGCTATAGCGATCCGCAGGTTGTTGTGGCTGCGTCTTTGGGACTCAGATGCCACATCCAAGAAGATTTTGCAGAATCTTCCGTTTGCTGGTGACAGGCTTTTTGGCACCGAACTGGACAAGCTAATTAAGGATTCTGCTGAGTCTAAGATACCGCAGAATAAGCCTAAGCCACGGTATACCGTTAAAAGGAACCCTAAACAGTGGTCCTTTCGTTCCAGCTCGCAGTCATCAGCACCGTCCGCTCGCACGGACCGAGGGGGAAAGCCCGCTTCCCAGTGGCGCTCTAAGAGTCGTCCAAAGAAGCCGGCGGGGGCGGCAGCTGCCACCCCCAAACCCGCCTCTACATGACTCGCTCTCTCATCCTGCCTCCCCACAGGTGGGGGGCCGCTTGTCTCGCTTTCAGGACAAGTGGCTGCTTCACGTTCAAGATCAGTGGGTTCGAGACGTGATCTCACGAGGGTACAGGATAGAGCTGACGTCAAAACCAATATCCCGATTCCATCTGTCGGTCCCGTCACCAGAAAAAGCTCAGGCTTTTTACCAGGTGTTGGAGGGTCTCCGCAGAGACGGAGTGGTGGTCCCGGTACCTTCCGGAGAGAGGTTCAGGGGTTTTTACTCCAACCTCTTTATCGTCCCGAAGAAGGACGGATCCTTCCGCCCAGTACTGGACCTGAAGCTGTTCAACCATCACGTGTTGGTTCGGAAGTTCCGTATGGAATCGCTGCGCTCCGTGATCGCAGCTGTGTCACAGGGGGACTTCCTAGCGTCCATAGATATCAGAGACGCTTACCTTCACGTGCCCATTGCACCAGCTCATCAGCGCTGGTTGAGATTCGCAGTGGGGGAAGAGCACTTCCAATTTGTGGCACTGCCATTCGGGCTAGCCTCGGCACCGCGGGTGTTCACAAAAGTGATGGCTTCCATGATGGCTCTCCTGCACATGCAGGGACATGCCGTCATTCCCTATTTAGACGACCTGCTGGTCAGGGCGCCATCAGAACACCTCTGTCAAGAGAGCCTGGATGTGACCATGCGGTCTCTGGAACAGTTCGGTTGGCTCCTCAATATTCAGAAGTCAACGCTAGTTCCGACCCAGTCTTTGACTTATCTGGGCATGGACTTCAACACAGCCTCAGCCCTGGTGTCTCTGCCACGAGTCAAACAGATGGCGATCCAATCAGGAGTACAAGCAGTCCTCCTGTCACCACACTCATCCCTACGGGTATTGATGAGACTAGTGGGACGCATGGTAGCAGCGATAGAGGCGGTGCCGTTCGCACAGTTTCGTCTCCGTCCTCTCCAGCTGGAGATTCTCCACAGATGGGACAAGAGGACGATCTCGCTGAATCGGCTGGTGACACTGTCACAACCGACCAAGGACTCCCTACAGTGGTGGCTCCAGCCACGTCACCTGTCACGAGGCCGGTCCTTCCTAAAACCGTCATGGTTAGTGGTGACCACAGACGCCAGTCTGAAGGGCTGGGGTGCGGTGTTCTTGCACCACAGGGCTCAAGGCCTCTGGACTCAGTCGGAGTCGGCATTGCAGATCAATGTGCTGGAGATCAAGGCGGTCTATCTGGCGCTCCTGGCGTTTCAGAAATTCCTGTCAGGACACCCCATTCGGGTGCAGTCCGACAATGCGACGGCCGTCGCCTACATAAATCATCAGGGAGGGACCAGAAGTGCTCAGGCCCTCGCCGAAGTCCACCGCATTCTAGCCTGGGTGGAGGAAAACGGCTGCCTGATCTCCGCAGTTCACATCCCAGGGGTCGAGAACTGGGAGGCCGACTACCTGAGCCGACAGGGCATGGACGCCGGAGAGTGGTCTCTTCATCCAGACGTCTTCCGGGACATCTGCGGCAGATGGAGCACTCCGGACGTGGATCTGATGGCCTCACGGCTGAATCGTCAGGTGCCCCAATACATGGCAAGATCGTGGGATCCTCAGTCTCTGGGGGCGGATGCCCTGATCCTGAGTTGGTCCAGCTTCCAGCTGCCTTATGTGTTCCCGCCTCTGGCTCTGATTCCCAGGGTCCTGTGGAAAATCAGGATGGAATGCAGAGTAGCCATTCTAGTGGCTCCAGATTGGCCCAGGAGGTCCTGGTACCCGGACCTGTGGCAACTGTCAGGCGGACACCGGTGGGCTCTTCCAGAACGCGCAGATCTACTCGCGCAAGGCCCATTCTTCCACCTCAATTCCAGGGCCCTCAGATTGACTGCATGGCTCTTGAGGCCTGGCTGCTGACGTCCAGAGGATTCTCTCCTACAGTGGTTGCCACTATGAATAGGGCTAGGAGACCTGTCTCCAGGAAGATATACCACAGAACGTGGAAAATCTTTTTTACCTGGTGTGCCTCTGGTGGACGCTCACCGTGGCCATTGTCCATTCCGACATTGTTGGCTTTCCTACAGTCGGGGTTGGAGTTGGGATTATCCCTTGGCTCTCTGAAAGGTCAAGTGTCAGCACTTTCAGTGCTGTTTGACAGGCGCTTGGCGCTCCTACCGAAGGTCCGCCAATTTCTGCAGGGGGTAGCTCGGGTGGTTCCGCCTTACAGGCGACCTCTGGACCCTTGGGACCTCAACATGGTCCTGGCGGCTCTGCAGAAACCGCCGTTTGAGCCACTGAGAGACGTCTCTCTCTCTCGTCTGTCCCAGAAAGTGGTCTTTCTGGTGGCAATTACGTCCCTGAGAAGGGTCTCAGAATTGGCTGCACTTTCGTGCAAGTCACCCTTTCTGGTGGTTCACCAAGACAAGGTGGTGTTGCGCCCACGGCCAGAATTCTTGCCGAAGGTGGTTTCAACGTTTCACCTAAACCAGGAGATTGTTCTCCCATCATTTTGTCCCGCTCCCGTTCATCAGGTTGAGCGCGACCTCCATACTCTGGATCTCGTGAGGGCTGTACGCATTTATGTGTCCAGGACCGCCTCCTTTAGGAGTTCGGATTCCTTATTTGTCCTCACGATGGGTCGCTGTAAGGGGTCCGCGGCCTCGAAGTCGACCTTGGCCAGATGGATCAAGGCTCCCATTCAGGAGGCTTACCGGTCTTCTGGTTTGCCTCTCCCGGTGGGTTTGAAGGCACACTCTACTAGAGCTGTAGGTGCCTCCTGGGCCTTGCGACATAGAGCGTCTGCTCTACAGGTGTGTCAGGCGGCCACTTGGTCCAGCCTACACACTTTCTCTAAGCACTATATGGTGCATGCCCATGCCTCTGCGGATGCAAGTTTGGGCAGGCGGGTTCTCCAGGCGGCGGTTGCCCACCTTTAAAAGGGAACCATGTGTTATCCGTCTTGTTGAGGAACTCTTCCCGCCCTGGGGTATTGCTTTAGGACATCCCCATTGTCTGGGTCTCCCATTATGATGACCAGAAAAAAGAGAATTTTGTTTACGTACCGTAAATTCTTTTTTCTTTAATCATCAATGGGAGACCCAGCACCCACCCAGTTGTTCCTTTGCATGTTTTGCATTTGCTCTGTTCTCTGTTGAGACAGTGTTTGCCGGGTTGTTGAGCCGTTTTGTGTACGGCATTCTTCCCGATGTTTCGGGTGTGGTTTATTTCCTCCTCGCAGCTTGTAGACCAAACTGAGGATGTTCCCTGCGGTAGGGGTTTATAAGCGGAGGAGGCGGTGTCTACAAACTTGTAGTACCTAGTGTGACCTCCGGAGGGCAGTGCCCTAAACCCCATTGTCTGGGTCTCCCATTGATGATTAAAGAAAAAAGAATTTACGGTACGTAAACAAAATTCTCTTTTTTGTAGTGATGTCCCCTATCTTGGACCCCTTTTGTACTGATGTCCCCAACCTGGTCTACCACCTTTTTACACACTCGCACTCTCTCACACTCTTAGGGCTCGGACACACTGGCATGAAATTCGGACAATTGTAATGCGAGTAAAAATCGCATTGCAGTCAGACCAATGTTAGTCAATGTTCGAGAGCACATTTCTGAGTGTCAGGCGTTTTTTTTCTCGTCCGATTCATGGATGAAGAGTCAGTCGCAACATGCTGCTTTTGTATGCGAGTGTCGGACGAGACTCGCCAATGCAAGTCTATGGGTCCGACAAAAAAGACGTCCTGCATTCGGACCGCACACGGACCATCCGAGCCGGATGCGATTTTTAATTGATACATTGTCATTCTGTAGCTTAGACAACTGTAAAAAATGTTCCTGTAAATGATTATACAGTAAATAGCTGCTGAGTAAAAAAAACGGATTGCACTCGGACAACACACGGAAGCCACACTGACCAAAAGTCGGATGACACTCGGATCCGTCAATTGGATCGTTTTTGCACTCCAGTGTGTTTCCAGCCTTGGACCTATTCTCGCGCAGCCCGACAACTTCCTGGACACCCGGCGCACAGCGCATGTGCGGCGCCATAGAGGAGAACGGAGGCGCGCGTTCATGAACGACTGTGAGGGGAGGCAGCAGCAGGCGACCTGAATGATTGACAAGAGGAGGCGGGTCGGAGGAGCGCGAAACCCCGCCTCCCGGTCTTAGGTCTTCTTAAGTGTAAGCCTTTATATAACTTCATATTTGACTGAATATAGGGCATCAAAAGCATATAGCCACCTTCCCTGAATGCAGCCTTAGTGCTGCAGAAGGTGGCTATTATAGCTTTTGATGTCCACGGGGGGTGACAGGTTCGCTTTAAGTGAAAACATAATGAGTGTGTCCTATGTAAAGACCCCTTATCCTCTGACTACACTAAGGATTTATGTAGTGCCTGTATTCAGAAGACCATTACGGAAGAGTCTGCTGACTTCACATCTAGCCTTACTGAAGGCCCTTTCTAAATGAGGTCCTCCTCTTCTCAATCAGATATGGCTCCTAAGTTGTCTTGCAAGTCTGAACTAGAATCTGATACTTATACATCTTCCTCTGGTTCTTCTTCAGATGAGTGTTTCCATTCTGCAGACGTGCACAAGCTAGTTAGAGCTGTATGGTCCACTATGGGCCTGACTGAGGCCAAGGACCAGGAGTCTATGCAGGACCTTATGTTCGGCAGACTGGAGGGGAAGAAAAGACAGTCCTTTCCAATCAACAGCATAGTAACTACGGTCATTAGAGATCAGTGGAAGTGACAAGATAAACAGGCCATCCTGTCATCCTTCCTCAAAGTGATCCTGAACCCACAAACTGACCCCCCCCCCCGCATCTTTAGACCTGCCCCTGCACCCCCTCTTATCATTTCTAGCCATCCCTTTTGCAGAAAAAAATCAATTTTGTAAAGTAGAGAAAAGTTTATATTCACCTAGTCCTGTGTGAGGTCTCTGTTTCTGAAGAAGCCGCAATAGGCGTGCCTGTCTGCTGCTCCCTTGTAATTATGCACGCCCCTCTCAGCTTGCTAACAGCCTGGCCGCGTCATGAAAGGGGCGGGGCTAAATCGTGTCATGCCGGAGCCCCACCCCCTTTCATGACGCGGCCAGGCTCTTAGCAAGGAGAGAGGGGCGTGCATAATTACAAGGGAGCAGCAGACAGGCCTGCCTATTGCGGCTTCCTCAGAAACAGAGAACCCACACAGAACGAGATAAAGATAAACTTTACTTTACAAAATCGATTTTTTTTTTTTTTTTTTTTTTTTTTTTTTTTTTTTTTCTGCAAAAGGGATGGCTAGAAATGATAAGAGGGGGTGCAGGGGCAGGTCTAAAGATACGGGGGGGTCAGTTTGTGGGTTCAGGATCACTTTAAGGGATCCTGTCACCTACAAAACGCCTCCTAAGCTATTAAAACATGTCCCTGCAGCATATTATCACTAATCTCACACTACTTTTGTCTCCTAAAAGTATCCTGTGAAAGTGCATAAAAATGTTTTAATACTCACTCATTAGTGATTATAATTAGCAGGGGCTATATTCTTTTGTCACCAGGGCATGTTTTGCAGCCTTGAGGATCCACCCTCTCTCTGTCTGTGCTGCTGTGATGTGGAGCTGAAGACAGGACTAATTATTTGCATTCTGTGAGTGATAGAGAGGGGGGAGGGTATAGCCTGCACAAGCAGAGTAACCAGACAGAGAGAGGGTGGAACCTGGAGCCTGCAAAACAGCCCGCCCTGGTGACTAAAGAATATAGCCCCTGCTAATTATAATCACTAATGAGTGAGTATTAAAACGTTCTTATACACTTTCACAGGATGCTTTTAGGAGACAAAATGAGTGAGAGATTAGTGATGGGATGCTGCAGGGACATGTTTTGCTAGCTTAGGAGGTGTTCTGGAGGTGACAGGATCCCTTTAAAAGGAAGTACGGTATCTATTTGAAGAGGAGGTTTCTGCCTCCTGGTATAAGTGTCCTACGATTGATGTGGTGGTTGCCAAGTCCTCCAGGAAATTCACCTTGCAATTTGAGGGATTGGGTACCCTTTAAAGATCAGCTAGATAGGAAAGCTGACAGTTTCCTTCGAGGTACCTGGGAATTTACTTCAGGGATATTTAGACCTTCTGTGGCGGGTACCTGTGTAGCAAGGGCCTTGATAGTGTGGCTCCAACAGTTAGAATATCAACTGAAGGATGATTCGCCCCATTATAACATTCTTTCCTCATTGCCCTTACTGCAAGGTGCTGCAGCCTTTATGGCAGACGCCTCAGCTGTCTCTCTCAAACTACCACAAGATCTACAGCCCTATCCAATTCTGCCAGATGGGCCTTATGGCAAAAGAGTTGGAGAGGAGTTTTACAAGCTAAATCTAAACTGTGTGCTATGCCTTGTAAGGGAGACTTCTTGTTCGGCAAAACCTATCTATGATCTCCATGAGAAGGCGTCCAATAAGAAGAAAGGCTTTCCATCATTCCCGCTTCCAACCTTTGAAAGCCTCTGAATGAAGCAAGGAGCAGGAGAAGACATCCAAAGGACTAGGATAACTGGCAAGGCTTGCCTAGGAAGACCCAGGGATTTATGTTCAAGGGTCCCTCCTGTGACACGAGAAAAAACCTGCAGTGATGCCATCTTGCAGGTAGGGGGAAGGCTCTCCCACTTTCTCCCTGCCTGACAGAAGATTTCAGCAAGCAGTTGGGTGCAGGACATTATAGGACAGGGTTTGGAGCTAGAGTTCCATCAGCCCCCTCAGGGGCCCCTAGTACTAACATCTGTCAGGTCTTGGGAGAAACAGCACGCCTTAGAGGTAGAGGTTCTGCATTTGGTAGAAAAAAATGTCCTACAACTTGTCCCGAAGAAGGCGGCAGGGGGTTCTACTCTCCCGTTTATGGTGAAGAAGCCAGATGATTCATTCCGTAGGATTATCAATCTGAAGAAATTGAATCATCACCTGCTTCAGCGGTCTTTCAAAATGGCGACAATTAGCTTTGTAATAAAACTCCTACATCCCAACTGCTACATGATAAATCGCGTCCTTGAAGTCTAGGACTGTCATGTCCCAATATATTCAGGGCACTAGAAGTTCCTACAGATAGCTCTGCGAATTCAGGGGAGATCAGACACCATCAGTACAGGGCTCTGCCCTTTTCTCTCCATGGCCCCGAGAATATTGACCAAGCTGGTGATGGCCCATATTTGCGAAATTAACATCCTGGTTATGACTTATGTAGACGACTTCCTCGTTGTAGGACGATCGTCAGAGGACTTCAGAGTTCAGCTCCAGAAAGTTCTGTTCGTTCTGGATGACTTGGAATGGTTAGTAAACCTCGACATGTAATAAAGAAAATAGTATTCGCCTCACCGTGTCCTTACATCATACATTAAGCCGTCCAGCCATATATGGGACTCCAGCCATCCGCTTTGACTTTTAAGGCTTTGAGCATTAAAGCGAACCTGTCACCCCCTCCAGGCATCTAAAGATAACATAGCCACCTTCTGCAGCACTAAGGCTGCATTCTGACAAGGTGTCTATAGCATTTATCCTCCCTTGATTCACTGAAATAAAGACTTATATAAAATCTGTTTCAAACCTGATCCAAGACCGGGAGGCGGGTTTTCAAGCCTCTATCTCCTTCCTCTGTGGTGTCAGTCATCCCTCTCTGCTCTCTGTGCACCGCCTCCAGGGCCATCTCCCTGCATTACAGAGCTTTGTCAGCTCTGCTACAACATAGAGCTGCTGTTATAAGAGACCCCACAGTAGTAAATCTAGCAGGAGGATCCTGAGCAGACAAAGCACTGCCTGCTACATAGCAGCCCTTGAGCTGAGCTGTCAGCAGTGCAGCAGAGTTGAGTTTGTGCTTTAGATCAGGGGCTGAGGAGCAATGCTGCTGGGTACAAGAAACTGAAAGTGAAAACTGCTCAGCTCAGGGGCTGCTACGTAGCAGGCACTGCTTTGTCTGCTAAGGATCCTCCTGCTAGATTTACTACTGTGGGGTCTCCTATAACAGCAGCTCTATGTTGTAGCAGAGCTGACAAAGCTCTGTAATGCAGGGAGATGGCCCTGGAGGCGGTGCACAGAGAGCAGAGAGGGATGACTGACACCACAGAGGGAGGAGATAGACACATGAAAACCCGCCTCCCGGTCTTGGATCAGGTTTGAAACAGATTTTATATAAGTCTTTATTTCAGTGAATCAAGGGAGCATAAATGCTATAGACACCTTGTCAGAATGCAGCCTTAGTGCTGCAGAAGGTGGCTATGTTATCTTTAGATGCCTGGAGGGGGTGACAGGTTCGCTTTAAGAAATTCACTGACAAATCCCGAATGTGTATATATAAAATTTTCAATGTTTATTTTTCCATTAAAAATCAGATAGGTAGGTGGTACATCTCATACGCGTTTCTGGCATAAACGCCCTTACTCATCGAGTTACAAGGGACTTGTATCTCGATGAACCTATCTGATTTTTAATGGAAAAATGAAGATTGAAGATTTTATATATACATTCGGGATTTGCCAGTGAATTTCTTAAATCTCGTCATATCTCGGTTGCATCCGTCAATGTCCCAAATTTTTCTGGGATTTTAGATTCAAAGTCCCAGATTTGCCACATCCCAGAAGACAAGACAGTGAGGATTATGTCTCTGATTTCTACAGCAATAGCCCATACAGAAATGTTCCTCCGGCAGGTCATGTCCTTGGTAGGTTGTCTCACGGCCTGCGTTCCGGCCGTTCTATGGTATCAATTATATTCTTACCTTCTCAAGAAATGTTAGGAAACTGGAGGACAAATTAACTCTTTCCTCAGAAACTTTGCAATCCCTCCAGTGGTGGCTATGCCGTCACAATTTATTTCTGGGTATCCCCTATTTCAGCTGTGATAACGTCAGATACCATCACCTTCAGTTGGGGAGCTCACATGGCAGGAAGAGTAATGCAAGGCCCTTGGACTCCTCAGGAAAGGTCAGCATCATCCAACCTCAAGGAGCTCGTGGCCCTTCTCAAAGGTCTTCGGTCTGTCTTTCTTTTCCTCAGAGGACAAGATGTGACATTCCTTTCGGACAACAGTGTCACAGTCTCTTATAAAAACCACCAGGGGGGCACAAGGTCCTATTTCCTAATGAAGGTCTCCTTTGAAATCTTCCAGACGGCCCAACTTCACCCATTTTCCTTGATGGTTGTGCATATTGGAGGGTCACATACTTTCTGAGCAGACATCCCTTACAAAAAGTGGAATGGTACCTGAATCCTGCAGTCTTCAGGTAAATCACAGATTTTTGGGGCATGCCAACTATGGCTTAGTTGCAAACAGGGCCAACAAGCAAGTTCCCAGGTTTTCTTCTCTCAATCTGAGAGACAGGCCTGTAGCGGTCGATGTAATCCAAATCCTATGAACATCAGATCTTCTTTATGCATTTCCACCTTTTCATGCTGATTCCCTCAGTCCTACGGAAAATCAGAATAGAGTGGACCGTGGTTATGATTGCCTCCTGGTGGCCAAGAAGACCCTGGTTCTCCAGGATGAAGACGATGGCAGTAGCGGAAGCTTGGACCTTCTCTCCCAGGGACCAGTGCTTCACCCTCAAGATCCTGGTCTTCAGTTGATGAACTTCAGTTGCTCCTGAGTTGAGGGTTCTCCCAAGATCTAGTAACAACTCTTCTTGGTAGTAAAAAGCCAGTAACCACCAGATTCTACGGGCGTATCTGGAAGAAGTTCCTTTCCAGTTCGGGTGCCCGTCCAGCTGGTTTTCCTCCTATTCCTGACGTTCTGGAATTTCTTCAAAGAGAGCTCCAGTCTCAGCTCTGGGGGCCTTATATAATTTTAATCTGGCAGCAGATAGGTGGGTCAGTCGTTTTATTTCATCATGTCAGAGGGCTACCCCTGCATCCTTTGACTCCCCCCCCCCCCCCCCCCCCCCCCTACCCACCACCTTAGGATTTAAATCTTGTCCTTAAGGCACTTACTAATGACCCCTTTAAGCCTCTTCAGGAGACATCTGTTAAAGTCCTCACTCTGAAGGTTCCTCTCTTAGTGGCCCTGACCTCCGCTCGCAGGATTAGCCATCTCCAGTCCCTGTTGATTAAACCTCCCTATACCCAGATTACACAGGATAGGGCAGTGTTGCGTCCAGACCCTGCTTACCTTCCTAAGGTAGTGAAGAAATTCCATGGGTCGCAAGATATAATACTTCCCTCCTTCTGTGATCCTATGACCAATTCAAAAGAGCAGCTTCACTCTTTAGATGTCCAAAGGGCACTACTACACTATATAGACAGGACTAGTGAGTGGAGGTGATCTCCGGCTCCATGTACACACACAGAGCAGGGCAGGAACAAGTGCTGACGTCAGGGCGGGAGGCAGGACAGGAGCACAGGGCCGACATTAGCAAGACCTCGCTCTGCGCCTGCGTGAAGTAGCACAAGGAGGGCAGGCGCAGAGCTAGAATGGCTGACAGCATCAAGGAGGCGGCGACGAGAGGGAGAAGGGAGAAACGAGACGCAGGGGGCGGGAATAGCCCCCAGGAAGCAAGATAATTCCTGATGCTGGTACTGCCCTCCTGACTTTTTACTATATGTTTTCAGAGGGCTGTATTTAGGGGTACAAACATCACACACACATGGGGGACCCCTTGCCTGAATGCAGCATACATGCTGTATTCAGTGCTGCTATTAGTGACAGGTCCTCTTTAATGTCTCCTGGTTCTCTCTGGCTCTGTAAACCTACTGATGTGGAAAAGAAGCAACCGCCCTTTCTCTAGTCACCTTCCACGACAGCAGCATCGGAGGATGTCTCCCCGCCCTAATAGGGGAAGACAGTGGGAAGTGGATTTTCTGCCCCGGAGGGGTGGATTCTCTCATGTGGTGCTGTCATGGGCTTATGAAAATCCAATTACTAGTAAGTAACTTGAATTATCATGAACACAGAGGCTGAATAACATGCTAAGTGGGCTGACTAGTCGGGGAGCTAGCTAACACACCCTCAACTATTCAGATCTAAACATCTGTTTATGTGTGCAAATACATGAGAAGACTGTTAGGCCTTTAATTTTGATATGGGCCCAGAACTGTTGGTGCATCTGGGAGCATGGAAGACCTGAAAGGTCCCCTTTAAGCACACCCATTTAAAATCTAATTAAATGATAACTCCTTAACACCAAACAAGAGATATTTATCTATAGTTGGTGCTAAAATAGCACTGTCATTTTTTTACTTTCTTGCAAGGATAGACCATTCAAGTGGGTTTCAAGTCTAAGCAAGTTGCCAACTCTCAACTGGACAGATCCACTCTTAGATAGGGTTGGCCCGACCTCCTAGGATGCCCTCTGGTCGCTGCTTTGTTCGTCTACTGGCTGCAGGCCTGAAGTCAGGGGGAAAATGGAGATGGTTTGGTGAGCTGTGGCCATATCAGTAGTAGGGCTAAGGCCCCTTTACATCAGCTTTTTTTTCAAATCGCGGCAGATGCGGTGAAAAAACCTGCATCTGCCGCGATTAACTTATAACCGCGACACTTGCGGCACAGTTGCGGCAAGCCCCATGCAATGTCTATGGGGCTTGCGGTAAGGGTGCGGCAGGTGCGGTTTCGGCACTTGCGGCAGGTGCGGCCGCGAAAAAAAACGCTGCTGACTGCGGTTTTTTTTGTGGCCGCACCTGCCGCAAGTGCCAATACCGCAAGCCCCATAGACATTGCATGGGGCTTGTCGCAACGTGCCGCAAGTGTGGCGGTTATGCGTTTAATCGCGGCAGATGCGTTTTTTTCACCGCATCTGCCGCGATTTGAAAAAAACACTGATGTGAAAGGGGCCTAAGACTGATCCATAAAGTATCATCTGTCAAGACTGGAAAACCACTCTAAGTCCTCTTCATTCTTTTTAACTGACTCGTATGTGGTGAAATAATGGTGTTGGGGCTTCACAGCTATAGCATTTTGCCTACATTGGAACACGCATAAACCAATATGCTAAATAAATATATACCGGTATATATATTGAGATGTTGCAGGTTTAGAAAAATGTGCTTGATTTGTTCCATAATTCTGCAAATGTGATATGTTGTTTCTGGGAAAAGCGGACGTGTTTTTATTTTAATCCTCTGCAACTCTGTTTTTCAGTCGACTCTCCGGCATCACTTGTTTGCAATGGTGGAGAAGGAAGGTGTTTCTTTATATTGCTGTTAGCTCTCAGTGGGAGAAACAAGATAACAATCTTGTAGTTGTGATACCTTTTAATGCATAACAAAAATAAAATAAGTGACGTTACAGGGCAAGAGACATCTTCGGTCCCTTCATCAGGCATGGTATGACAAAATATTGAAAGAAACTCAAACATATACATGAACAACTAGCGCAAACGCAAGGTATAATGAATTGACATTTAAATAAATAAACAAAACAGAGACTGGAGAGGATCTTCAATAAGCCAGGCTTAGACTGCCTTCACATTTGCGGACCCTCCGCAGCGTCCGGCAGAGGGAATCCGCAAGCTGTCCGCAGCCGCCCCAGCCCCTATCTTTATAATGGGAACGCACAGTCATGTTCAGGTCTGCGCATGACCATGCGCACCCATACACTGCCATATGTGATCTGTGCGCAGGCGGATGCCTGCGTACAAATCACACACACTCGTCCGCACCAGGGACGCGACGTTGCGTCCCTGGTGCGGACAAGAGTGTGTGATTTGTACGCAGGCATCCGCACACAATGGGTGCACACGGTCATGCGCAGTCAAGCGCAGCACCGTGCGCTCCCATTATAAAGATAGGGGCTTGCGGTGCTGCTGTCACATTGCGGATCCCCTCCGCAGAACGCTGCGGAGAGATCCGCAAATGTGAAGGCAGCCTTAGTGATGTCAAAGTTTTTATGACCCTAATTTATATGTAAACCTGCTGTCTCCAGACAACTGGCCAACACAGTACCAAAACTTTATATTTTTCTTGAATCTAACCATAATAATGATATAACTCAATAATAAGCTTCCCTGTTCAACCTTTTGTTTAGTCTGAATCTTTTTATCTTTTGTTTCCCCCTTTTGTAGATCACATGAAAGGACTTCGTGCTCCTCTTTTGAAACGAAAACTGCAGTCCTGGTACGTGAAATCCTTACTTACAGTGTACTCTCTATGTCATAGACCCCCCCCCCCCCCCCCCAACCCACCCCTCCCTTCTGTGCTTGACATCTCTATCTTTTATGGAGCCAGATTCAGTTAGAGATAGATGGGAAAGTGCATTTAAAAGCTTGGCTACGCCAAGGGTGCGGTGAACCGAGCACCAGTACTTGGTTAGGACGGTCATTCTGTGCTGACAGACGCTCTGTATAAAAGAAAAAAGGTGAGTCATGTGTCTGCAAATTGCAGACGCAATTAGGACGAGTGCAGAAGCTGCCCATATTCACGTGCACCAGTATAGTCCAGGCTACTGCATTCTCAAATTATTTTAACTCAGACCATTGGTCTCTTTCTGGTGTGCACAGACACACTGGCTCTGATTGAATGCATGTGCAGTCCATTGAGCATACGGATGACAGAAAATACAGTCATTTGAACCTGGCTTTAGGCTGCATTATTTTGCTGTCCTGGTTAATAAGTCTGTATTGTTGGCCACCTTCTCCAGTGGAGTCCTTTGGCTGTACCTTCCTTGGTTATAGCTGGTGGTCAGGGGTCACATTTCCAGCTATACATGTGTGTGCTCTGTGCATTGACCTACACACTTGGTGCAGACACAGCACGTTGACATCTTATGCTGTATGATCAGTAATGATTTTATGGAATGGATCTAATAAATAATTTTTTACTTTATATTTTACAGTCTAAAGGTTTTCCTGTACTGTTCTCCAGTCACTAAGGAATTGCTGCTGACAAGTCCAAAGTATGCATTTTGGGAAAAGCGCATTGTAAGTGTGTATCCTTCAATCAAGGCCTCATTCAGACTTCCGTTTTTTGATGTAGAAGAAAAAAGGCCTGAGTGTCGTCAGATTTTAATCAGTTTTCTTCACTGACGAGAAAAAAAGGTTTCTCCACCTTTTCCTGTTCGTCATTGAAAATTGACATGTCTTTGTGATTTGAACAGAAAAAAAGGAAAAATCTGGCAATTAAACACCCCCATAGACTATCATAGGTATGAGTGCAATCCATGAAAAAACTGGACAGCACTCATATGTAGAAAGCTGGAGACAAGAAGAATAAAACCTGTGCTGCCATCAGTCCAATGATGAACAGGAGGCAAAAATGTACAACTGTGGTTTATTTATCAAGACAAATACACTTCAAATCTACATCCTTGTCTCCTGTTCATCTTCATGCCATGGAGGTGGAGTAGCCTTTCTAAAACTTAGGCTGGTGATGAACACCTAAATTGTTACACAGAATACAAGTCAGGACAGATATTGTGTGTGTGTGTGTGTCCCAGATGTGGCAGGAGAAGGCAGACTTGGTTCACATGTTGTGGGCATGTGAGAACATTGGACGGTACTGGAAGGACACATTAGGTCTGTTAGAGCAAGGCTTTGGAGTCCAGATATGACCGGATCCATGGGTGTGTGTGCTGGGTTGCGGGAGGACGGGATGGATCCGGAACTGCCTGCGGCCATAGGCATCTCAAGGATCCTCTATCAGGCTAGCAAACTATTAGCCCATCACTGGCTGGTGCAGCCTCCCTGACGGTGAGGTAACTTAAAAATAAATTAACATCATAATCTGATTAGAAAGAGGTAGGTATCTTAAAAGGAACACTTTGCGTAAATTTTACAAAATATGGAAGGTGTGGTTGGATGCCCCGGGACTCCCATCTCCTGCACTTAGGCAAGACTGTGTAATGGACAAACTGTTATTAATGTTGAATAACTAATTTGTGACGGAGACTGGTAAGGTGATCTTCGCACTGAACCTCAGGGACATGCCCACTGGAAAGGTGCCTTTCTCCTTCGCCTCATTGGGGGACACAGGACCGTGGGTGTTATGCTGCTGTCCACTAGGAGGTGACACTAAGTATACTTCTGAAACAAGAAAACAGTGTGGCTCCTCCCCTGCAGTATATACACCCTGGCTGACTTCAGCTTCACCAGTCTTAGCTTAGTGTCATTAGGAGGTAGATGCGGTCCACGGACCACAATACTACAACATGTTAGTTTAGATTTTTATTTTTATTTTTTCTTCTACCACAAAGGATTATATGGGGCGACGGTATCTTCGCATACTGATTTCCCCAAAACCAACAACGGACGGGAACGCGGAGTGTCACCTCCACGTACCCCCTTCTGCCACGTAGGATAGGGAACAGGGCGACGGTTCCTTTGCGTTCCGATCTCCCTGTCCTCCCCAGACCGGCGTTTTCTTTGGGAATTCCTGTCCCCCGTCTATCTGAGTAAGGACAACCATTGGAGGGAATCTCCCCTACAGAATGAGATCTTACCTTGAGATGCAACCTCCAAGGAGATGGACACCAGGTCACAGACACCTCCTCATATTCTTCTTGGATTATGAGTCGAGCTGCCAGCATGCCCTCCCCATTCCCCTGCCGGGGCACTTGGGTTGAGGAGCCGTCACAAGGTACACAGGGCTCCTTCCGGACCCTGCATGTTCATTTAATCTCCATATGTATATACATATTTGTTCTTGATGTGCCTTATATTCCCCCCTGTCACCCCTGAGACTACTGTCCCTCCGTCCATGTCGCCCTCCATATCCCGGATCCGTATCCGGTCCTCCGCGCCAATGCGCGCTGTTTGTCGGTCGCAGGCTTCTACTTTAGCCCCCGGCTTGCGGCCTTCATACTAGTAACGCCCACCGCCCACCTCCGTCGCCGCCCTCTTTGACGTCACTCGGCCGGGAGAATCTCCCGGCCACATCATAGAGGCGGGACCCTGCGGCTCTCTGGCGCTTCTCGCTCATCGCGAGATTACCTGCGTGCCATTTCCCTACATCGCGGTGCATCATAGGAGGCGGGACCCCGCGGCTCTCTGGCGCTTCTCGCTCATCGCGAGATTACCTGCGCGCCACATCTCTGTGCTGCTCCCGCCATCCCTGCACGTGGGACGTCTCAGGGGGATACTGGACCTGGCTGGCGGTCCATTAGGAGGGTAAGAGGCACAGCAAGCCTGCTGTGCCATTCTCATTTGTGGCATTCTCCTAGCAGTTCTGCACCCTGCCTGTATTTGTTGTGTTAGTACCTCCCAGTGATCTATTGATACGATGCAGAGCTCCAGAGGTAACAGGAAGGGCCATAAGATGGCGACCTTCTATTCCTTGTGCACCACCTGCAAAACACAGCTGCCCAGCGGTCATTCAACCCCTCTTTGCCAAGCCTGTGATTTTATCTAGTATGGAGCCTGCGGTTGCAGCCTCCTCAGCCCCTGAGACCTCTTCTATGCCCACTGCCCCTACCGTGGCCGGTAGCCCCCACGCCACCCCAGAATGGGCAGCGTTCCTGACACAGTCTTTGACTCAGTCCATGTCTCAGTCCATGGAAAGGCTGACCTCGACCCTTCCTCAGGGCCCCCTGAGTCCGAGCCGGACAATACAGAGGTTCACGAATCTAGTACCAGGGACCAAGAATAGGAGTCTTCTCCTTCTCATCAGGCCCCTACTCGTAAGAGAGGCACACAGGAATCCCCCTCCTTCCCCCTCGGGAAGTTCTCAGGGTTCCCCATCCCAAGGACAGGAGACCGGCTCCCCGTCTCTCCAGGCGCCTTATGATTCGGACTCAGATCAGGTCCTGTCCCTTGACTTGGACAACCCTGATACCCAGGCTATGATTCAGGACCTGATCTCGGCAGTTATCCAGACGCTGAATGTTACTAGCACCACGGCGGAGACCCCAGAGTCCGTGATATCTTTTAAGCGAGCAAAGCGCCCGCACAAGTTTTTCTCTGATCATCATGAGTTCAAAGAACTGGTGACCAAACACAGGACTCATCCTGACAAGCGCTTTGGCAACAGAAAGAGCATGGATTCTCGTTACCCTTTTCCCCCCGCCGTCAGTAAGGACTGGGCAGATTCCCCTCAGGTCGATCCTCCAGTCTCCTGGCTGGCCACGCGCACTCTCCTTTCCCTTCCAGATGGGTCATCTTATATTAAAGACCCCACTGACCGCCAGGTCGAGCAATTAGCTCGCTCGATTTTTGAGGCTTCCGGTTCAGCTTTAGCTTCGTCCTTTGCCTCGGTGTGGGTGGCCAAAGCAGTTGCTTCCTGGGCAAGCTCCCTTCGTAATACCTCACAGTCCCCAGAAGGCTCCAACATGGCTAACCAGATTACCATCGCTACGGAATATATGCTTCAAGCAGCACTCGACGCCGCTGGCTGATCGGCCGTTGCGGCAGCTAATGCTATTACCATCCGCAGAGCACTCTGGCTCCGTGAATGGAAAGCAGACTCTGCTTCCAAAAAGTCTCTGACAAGTCTACCATATCTCAGCGGACGCCTCTTCGGGGAAAAGCTGGACAAGCTAATCTCAGATGCCACGGGAGGAAAGAGCTCGTCCCTCCCACAACACAAGCCCAAACGGCCTCCCTTTAGACGCCAACAGACTCGGTTTCGATCCTTTCGCAACTCTTTTTGGATGGTCGGTCTCCCGCCCGTATCAGGCCAATAACGGATCCCCTCGGAGAAACAGGAACTCTCAGCCCCCCCAAAGATCCACGACTGCCTGGCAGACTCGCTCTAGGCAACCAAGACCCAAGGGATCCCGACCTCAAAGATTTCCCTCCTCCTGACTCCTTCTCCCTTCCGGAAAATCCCTCCCAAGTAGGCGGCCGTCTCTCTTTTTTTCGGGACACCTGGCTCGCTGTCGTAGACGACAACTGGGTCAGGGAGGGAGGTGATTTCTTCCGGTTATTTCATAGAGTTCCGATCACGTCTGGCCGATCGTTTTTTCCCGTCTTCTTCTCTTCCAAAATCACCAGCGAAGGCTCGCGCCTTTCTCAAGGCCGTCGACTCTCTCCGGCTGGCAGGGGTCATTGTCCCAGTTCCTCAATCAGAAAGATACACCGGGTTCTATTCAAACCTGTTTGTGGTGCCCAAGAAGGACGGGTCTGTTCGGCCAATTCTAGACCTCAAGCTCCTCAACAGGTCCTTCAAACTGCGTCACTTTCGCATGGAGTCGTTGAGATCCATCATAGTATCGATGGACCAAGGGGAATTTCTCGCATCGATAGACATCAAAGATGCGTATCTACACATTCCCATTTGCCACGTTCATCAGAGATTCCTACGCTTCGCAATAGGTCAAGACCACTTTCAATTCGTGGCTTTACCGTTCGGACTCCGACGGCCCCCAGGGTATTTACGAAAATCATGGCCGCGGTCATGAAAGTGTTACACTCCAGGGGAGTCATGGTGTTACCTTATCTAGACGACCTTCTTATCAAGGCACCATCTTTCACAGACTGCGAGGAAAGTGTTCAGATCACCATAGACACCCTCGTACGTCTAGGCTGGCTGTTAAATCTACCAAAATCCTCTCCCGTCCCGAGCCAGACCATTACCTTTCTAGGAATGGTGTTCGACACCCGCCGCGGCTTAATACTTCTTCCGCGACAGAAAGCCATGTCTCTACGTCAGCGCGTCAAGACCCTGCTCCGCCCAAAACCACACTCCCTTCGTTTCGGAATGAAGGTTTTGGGAATGATGGTAGCGGTTATGGAGGCGGTGCCGTTTGCTCAGTTGCATCTCAGACCTCTGCAACTAGCTCTCCTATCCTGCTGGGACAGAAACCCTGCCACCCTGGATCGAACCCTGTGACTGCCTCCGCCGGTGAAGCAGTCTCTTCTCTGGTGGGTCCGGCCTCTCTCTCTCCAGACAGGGAAGTCGTTCCTACCGGTGAACTGGGACGTCCTTACAACCGATGCCAGTCTGATGGGTTGGGGGGCGATTCATCGTCATCACACAACTCAAGGCAGATGGACCAGTCAGGAGGCCACGCTTCCCATCAACTTACTGGAGATCCATGCCATTTCTCTAGCCCTGCGGGACTTCCATCATCTGCTGGCGGGACGTCACATACGAGTCCAGTCCGACAAAGCCACGGCGGTGGCATGTCAACCACCAGGGCGGCACGCGCAGCTCAAGAGCAATGTCCGAGATTCGTCCAATTCTCCAGTGGGCGGAATCCACGAGATCGGTGATCTCAGCGGTCCACATACCGGGGGTGGACAATTGGGGGGCGGACTTTCTAAGCCGCCAAGGCATCGCCTCAGGGGAATGGAGTTTGCATCCCGAGGTCTTCCACCAGATATGCTTCAGGTGGGGGACTCCGGAGGTGGATCTGATGGCTTCGCGGCTAAACAACAAAGTTCCCTCGTTCATGGCCAGATGCCACGACCCTCGTGCTCTGGGAGCAGACGCTCTAGTTCAGTCTTGGTCTCAGTTCCGACTCTGCTACATCTTCCCACCCCTGCCACTAAGTCCCAGAGTGGTAAAGAAGATCAAGGCGGAAGGTGTGTCAGTGATCCTCATCGCTCCAGATTGGCCACGTCGCACCTGGTACGCCGATTTGGTGCGTCTGATCGGCGACTCCCCCTGGCGCCTGCCAGATCGTCCAGACCTGCTCTCACAAGGTCCTCTCCTCCACCAGAGATCATCGGCCCTCAGTTTAACGGCGTGGCCGTTGAAACCTGGGTTCTAACCCAGGCCAGTTTGTCTCCAGAAGTCATTGCAACTATGCTAAGAGCGCGGAAACCTTCTTCGGCCCGCATTTACCATCGCACATGGAAAACTTTTTTCTCTTGGTGTAATTCTCAGGGCCGACCGCCCCTACAGTTTTCTCTGCCGGCCATTCTAGGTTTTCTTCAGACCGGTCTTGACTCAGGTTTTTCTTTGGCTTCTTTGAAGGGACAAATTTCTGCCTTGTCCGTACTTTTCCAGCGCAAGCTAGCTAACAGATCGCAGGTCAGGACTTTTCTACAGGGAGTCGCCCGACTCGTCCCTCCTTACAAGAGACCCCTGGATACATGGGATCTAAATCTAGTCCTGGACGTTCTGCAGAGGTCTCCCTTTGAGCCTCTCAGAGAGGCTCCTCTCCGTATTTTGTCCCAGAAGGTAGTGTTTCTGGTTGCGATCACCTCTATACGTCGTGTATCGGAACTAGCGGCTCTGTCTTGCAAGCCACCCTTTCTGTCCTTCCACCAGGACAGGGTTGTCTTGCGTCCGGTTCCGTCTTTTCTTCCGAAGGTGGTGTCCCCTTTTCATCTGAATGAGGACATAATTCTGCCTTCTTTTTGTCCGGCGCCGACTCATCGAGTGGAAAGGGCCTTGCATTCACTGGACTTGGTTCGGGCTCTTCGCCTTTACATTTCCCGAACAGCGGCCTTTCAGAGGGCAGACTCTCTGTTTGTTCTTCCGGAAGGTCCTCGTAAGGGCCTGCCTGCTTCCAAGGCTACTCTTGCCAGATGGATCAGGACCACGATCATCGAAGCCTACCAACTCAGGGGCCAGTCTGTGCCGACGGGGCTACGTGCACACTCTACCCGGGCGGTAGGGGCCTCGTGGGCCATTTGGCACCAAGCTTCTGCCGAGCAAGTGTGCAAAGCTGCCACATGGTCAAGTCTTCACACATTCGCTAAACATTATAATGTTCATGTCCAGTCCTCGGCGGAGGCCAATCTGGGCAGGCGTGTTCTGCAGGTGGCAGTTACCCACCTGTAGACTGGCAGAATGCATTTAATTTCCCACCCAGGGACTGCTTTTGGACGTCCCACGGTCCTGTGTCCCCCAATGAGGTGAAGGAGAAAAGGAGAATTTTGTGTACTCACCGTAAATTCCTTTTCTCTTGGCCTCTCATTGGGGGACACAATTAGGCTCTTTTCTTGTTATTTCAGTTCTGATTGTCTCAATTCTGTTACACTTCAGTGAACTAAACTGTGTATATTTGCATATATATATGTATGTCTGCTAGCGCTTCTCCTACTGCTTTATTCACAAACTGGTGAAGCTGAAGTCAGCCAGGGTGTATATACTGCAGGGGAGGAGCCGCACTGTTTTCTTGTTTCAGAAGTATACTTAGTGTCACCTCCTAGTGGACAGCAGCATAACACCCACGGTCCTGTGTCCCCCAATGAGAGGCTAAGAGAAAAGGAATTTACGGTGAGTACACAATATTCTCCTTTTTCCAATGTTAAAACATGCAGAAATGGACTAACATGGGAGGTGTGCCTAAATGATGCAGTATGTCAATTAATCTATCTAAGATCCTCGATGGGGAGAAATTATAGGATGATTTGAATGTATAGGAAGTGGGTGATCTGACTTGATTTTTGTATCTTACATTTGTTAGAACTAATAGTTTGTTATGGATTGTTTAATATCAGTAAAAATTAACCTGATTCAAAAGAAAAAAAAAACTTAAGCCGAAGACAAACTTGAAAGAGTAATGCAAGAGACTTGTGCGAATCTCCCATTCCAAAACCTAGTACTGCCCCTCAGACAGGAGTGTGCAGCCACATAGAAATGCATTCAGCTGACACGCTCCTGTCTGGAGTGCTAATGGCCGTGCCAGGTAATGCAATGTGAGACTCGATCATGTCTCTTGTATTACTTTCACAAGTGTGTCTCTGGCCTTACACCGGAGTTGTGCCTTCACAGACACTGCAGGGTAGCACAACTGCCATTTATCTCTCTGTTTCTCTCAGATAAGAACCTGTTGTGCTTAGGACTCGGACAAACTTTGCAACTTAAATGCGAGACTCTTGGACGAGACTTGGAACAGGCTGGAGCAGTGACCTTGAATGGCCTCTCCCTGTCTGGATGGGGAATGACAGCTGCTTGTGTTTTTGTGCAGCTCCATACTCCCCGTCCAGAGAGGATGAGGCCGTTCAGGGTCACTGCTCCAGCCCCTTCCGAGCCTCGTCCGAGAGACTCGCATGTAAGTAGCAGAGTGTGTTCGAGCCCTTATTGTCTTTTCAGTTTCCTTTTTGCCTAAAATCTGATGTGTGAATGAGGCCTAAGGGTTGAATGCTACAAGCATAATGGCGCAGTCCTGTCCTCTCTGCAACTGATACTAGGAAAGCCCCCGGTATCTCCTAATACTACAGGCATAGTCCTATTAGAGTCATTCAGCTGCAGGTTCTATTCTCAGCAAATAGCTGATTTTATTGTGCTATGTATTTTTAGACTACAAGTCTGCCAAGATAGGAGGCCCTACTGTTGAGTGATCTTCGTTGTTTATAGAGAGGGTTCCTGGTGGAGTTGGACACATAGACCAGCATTGACAATCAGTTTTAACCACCTTAAGAGAAGACTTTTGAATCTCCAGAGACTATGTATAAGCTAAATACAGCATAAAATTTGCACCATTTCACATCTTTCCTCTTGTTCTATGTTCAGAGAGCGATTGAAGTGGACACACCGACACAGATTTCTTTGATTGATGAAGCTACTGATGATGTGAGTATCACTCTAATATATTTTATACTTCATGTTTGCATGAAGAAATACAGAAATGTTGCAATTCCATTATCATAATGCTAATATTGTTAGTGCTATTTTTATTTGGTCTCCACTGGGACGTGCAGACTGTTGGCTGACCAAGATCATTACTGTAGTAGTCTTGAGGCAGAATTTAGAAAAAGCATTGCACTTTTCTTTCAATGATTTTTATAGGGGTAAGTTTCCACCATGGATGCAGTTTGTTATAGAACAACTAACTGCACTGTACTCACCTTCTCTGGGTCAACCGGTGAGTTTCTGCTCATGCTTACAGTGCCTGGCATCGGCGGTGTTGCTGACATCGTGTAGACCGCACAGCAGCCAATCTGTGAGCCCAGCAGCTCTGGAATGGGTGTTCACTCTGCCCTAGCAGACCTACTGAGCTCACTGATTGGCTGATAACGTGATGGCAGCACCACAGCTAATGGCAGGCATCGGGAGCCGTGGCGTAGACTCTGATGGACCCTGGGAAGGGGAGTATGGCTTAATATGTTGGTTTATATCAAACGTCAGCCAGGGTAGAAACTTAATTAAAAGTGAACAACTCCTTTACATTTCTGCTGCGGATTTGCAATAAGCTCTGCAGTACATTCATTCATTCATTCATTCATTCTTTTTTTTATTTCATTGCAGAGATGTTTGCTTTCATATAAACTGTCCTCCAGAATATCTCTTGAGTGATGTCTGCTCATTCATTTTAAAAGTGCATGAGCTTTGGTATAATGTTAATTTCTACCAAGAGAATGAGATTTCTTTTAGTATGCCCTGTTTTTCATTATAAATAAGGGATAACACTGTGTATATGAAGTCTAAAAGTTAATTGTGTTGGAAGAAAAGGCTTTATTTGTGTATATATCATAGAATATATGTTCCTTTTCCAGAAAGAAGATATTCTGATCACACTCTTACCAGCTGGCCATTGTCCTGGTTCAGTAATGTAATATACACCATAATTCTTACTGCTTTGTTTAATATGTGTAGACCACATTGAAAATGAAGATATTGCTTATCTTAGAAAAATGTCAGTGATGGTCAGGCAGCTGGCACATCTTGCCAATAATGTATGGTATAGGGACTACATGGGCACAGGCAGTGACAGTGCTGCAATGGCGAGGTTTGGATCTTGTTTAATCTTTTAGATGCTACGGTCAATAGTGATCATAACCTCTAAATGGTTAAAGGGAACCTGTCAGGTGGTTTATGCCCATCCAGCTATCGCTGTCTGCACCTGTAGCTTTATAATACTAGTCTAATCATCCCTGTGTGAGCTCAGAGTGAAATGTTATAGGTGGAAAAGAGCATTTATACACTTACATTTCAGGCCACACCTTGGAGGAGGGAGACTGTCTGGCAGGATAATAGTTAACTCACTATTAACTTGCATGGCTAAAGGACCTGTGTGATGTAAGGATCATGTGACCATAGTAGGCGGAGCTAAGCGAGCAAACTCATATGTTATAGGGACTTGGCTCCGCCTATTGTAGTCACATGGTTATGACATCACATCAGGTCTCCCAACATCTCCTAACATAAGGCTGAAATGTTAACTATTAACCTGCCAAACAGTCCCCGTCCTCCAAGCTGGAGACTGACTGCCTCATTACATAAGGAAATGTAAGTGTATAAATGCTTTTCTTTCACATTACACTATGAGCTCAGACAAGGATGACTAGACTGGTATTATAAAGCTACAGCTACAGACAGTGATAGCTGGGGAGGCATAAACTAGCTGACAGGTTCCCTTTAAACAGAGGTTGGAAGCTCCCTCTGTCACCCAATCAGCAAAGTGATCCCAAGGTCCGATGGGATGGCAACAGGGAGCCTAACATAAAGGCTCCAGATCTGCAGAGTTTGAGCTCCTTAGCCTATCCACCTCCTTAAATCTCTGTATTCATAAGTAACTTACAAATATGTTGTGGTTGGATTTTGTTTCAGGATTTCAGATTTTCATAGTCTGTTCTGAACAGAGCGGTTTATTGGAGTGTGCCTGGATTAGTGATGGCGGTTTCGTGTTGGTTCTGTACCTGGGAGCTTCCCTCTTTACCCCTCCCTCCCTTCCTTCCCTTTTTCGAGTTATTTTCCCTCTTCTCTTTCCCCGGGAGTCTATCTTTGAAATCCTCTTTTATAAGTGTTCTTGCATAAAATTTCAGTGGACAATGTGCCCATTTCATTTTTAGGGTGAAATTATGCATAATTGTTTTTCCTTTTTATAATGCTCAACAGCTACTGTTTGTAGGTCTTGTATGATCGATTATTTGTTTATAACCTTCTGCAATTTTATCATTGTATACAGTAGGCACGGAAAGTATTCAGACCCCTTTAAATTTTTCACTCTTTGTTTCATTGCAGCCATTTGGTAAATTCAAAAAAGTTCAATATTTTTCTCATTAATGTACACTCTGCACCCCATCTTGACTGAAAAAGACCAGAAATGTAGATTTTTTTTTTTGCAAATGTATTAAAGAAGAAAAACTGAACTATCACATGGTCATAAGTATTCAGACCCTTTGCTCAGTATTGAGTTGACTTATAGTTGACTTTGTGGAACTTTCTCCCATCTCCCTACTGCATCTCTAGAGTTCAGCCTCAGTGATCTTGTGGTTCTTCTTTACCTTTCGCACCAAGGCTCTGCTCCCACAATTGCTCAGTTTGGCTGGACGTACAGGTCCAGGAAGACTTCTGGTCGTCCCAAACATCTTCCATTTAAGGATTAAGGAGGCCACTCTGCTTTTAGGCTGGGTTCACACACAGCATATTTAAGCACTGCTATTTTGCAGATACACAAATGCAGTGAATGGCAGTGAAATGCATTGACGTTGGCTGTCCCAGCCAAGTCAATGCATTTCACTGTTTTCCATTCACATGTTGCGCTTTTTACGCATCCGCTTTTGGGCTCAAAAGTGGATGCGTAAAAAGAATGAACATGTCAATTGTTTTAGCGCTTCTTACTCACCTGGCCGCGCTCCCCCAGAGATCTATCTTCATACCGAGAACGTAGGACCTGTGCAGGACCTTAGACAGCACCATGTGACCGAGTGACGTCACCCTTTCACATGGTGCTGTGGGGTCCTAGAGACCACGCTTGCTGTGGCCTAGTGGGGGTGAGGAGAGATCACCGGCGGTCAACAGGGGAGCGCAGCGAGGCAAGTAAGAAAGAAAAGCACAGCGGCTTTCACACACAGAACGCTGTGTTCTGTGAGGATCCAGTCCTGGTGCAGTTTTGCACTTTAAAAGGATTTTCACAAAACGCAGCAAATATGCTGTGAGTGAACGTGGCTTTAGTAACCTTGAGTACTGCAGAAATTCTTTTCTAACCTTGGCCAGATCTGTACCTTGCCACAATTCAGTCTCTAAGCTCCTTGGGCAGTTCCTTTGACCTCATTATTCTCATTTGGTCTGACACACACTGTGAGCTGTCACATTGCGGGTCTGATCCGATCCGAGGCTGTCCGTGTAAACCGGACAGCCCCGGACCGGATTTTTGCCCCATAGTATACTATCGGGCCGGTTAGTGGCTCTCTGCCATCCGGTTTCTATCTGTCCGGGACAATCCGGGAGAATTCAGAATTCTCTCACTGACACAAAAACGTTGCTTGCAGTGTTTTTGTGTCCGAGAGGAGAATATCTCCTCTATTTGCCTACTCCTGGATTGCCCTGGATTCGCCCGGATCCTCCCGTATTCGGGGCAATCCGGCGCTCCCTGGCATGGGAGCCTATGGGGCCAGATTGCCCCGGTCCGGGACAATCCGGGAACCAGACACCTGCGGCTGAACGCCGCTGTTGTTTCATGACCGCGGCTAGCTCCCTGCAAGCCTGCGGTCCTGATTCATCAGTGGTGGCAGCTGTGAGCGGCAGCACACCGGACCGGAGGGCATATAAGCCCTCCGGTTCTGTGTGCTGATCCGATTCGGGGCTGTCAGGTTCACCCTGACAGCCTCAGATCGGATCTGACCTGCAGTGTGAAGCCAGCCTTATATAGATGGAAAGTGTTCAGACCCCTTTAAATGTTTCACTATTTGTTTCATTGCAGCCATTTGATAAATTAAAAAAAGTTAATTTTTTTTTTCAAATCGAATAGATTTAATTGTTTGAAAAAACAAGTACAATACGCAAAAGTAGTGGGACAAAGATCACTGAAAAGCAAAAACCTCCAATAAACAATGGAAGAATTGTGAGTGAAATGGTGACCTAAAACTCCTCTCGCTCATAGAGCTGAATTCACTGAACAATGCAAAATGTAACAATCCTAAAAAGTGTTAATGAAAAAGTAAAAAGAAAGTCAAACGTCTTCATAGAGACACAATAAACAGCTGCAGTTGCAGGTGCTGTATCTAAGCTCTGCACAATATATTTGTGACACAGTGAAACCTCAGAAACATGGAGAACAGGCATGTGGTAACATCAGAAGATGAGTTATCTCCTGGTCTACACTCAACTGATGTGAAAGACTTAAACTGAACCTGTCAAGTCATTTATGCCCCCAAACCTATCGCTGTGTCCTTGCAGCTTCCTACTAAATCCCCAATCTTCTCTCTCAGCTAAATGTGAAATCTAATGATTGTAAAAAGGCTTTTTATAAACTTACATTTCCCCCATTGTGTAGACTTGTGGGTGGTCTCTCAGCCTCCATGTCTGTCCTGTATCTGTAGTATCACACCCCGGTGGGCGTGATAATTAATTCAGAACTGCGGTTCTACGTTTCAAATCTGTGGCCTCCCTCCTGGTATGACACCATTGCATGTCATTTCCAATCCTACACAGTGTGGGGGATTATTGGGTGTACTCGCCGGCTTCCGAATGCGCATTGTGCATGCTCTGGAGCCGGCCGGTGCACCAAATAATCCCCCACACTGTGTAGGATTGGAAGTGACATGCAATGGTGTCATACCAGGAGGGAGGCCACAGATTTGAAACATAGAACCGCAGTTCTGAAGTAATTATCGGGACCACCGGGGAGGGATATCGCGGATTGAGGATAGACGTGGAGACTGAGAGACCACCCACAAGTCTACACAATGGGGGAAAATGTGAGTTATAGCAAGCTTTTTTATAACCATTATACTTCACATTTAGCTGAGACCGGAATGATTAGGGATTTAGTAGGAAACTGCAGGGACACATAGTGATAGGTTTGGGGGCATAAATGACCTGACAGGTTCCCTTTAATTCTCAGCAAGCAATCGCTGTCCAGAATGCATGCCTGCTAGACTGTTCACTGACGTGCTATATGTCTACTGTGACTGTATGTACATGTATATATCACTTAGATTTTGCTTTTGGTGCTTTATATTTTATATAAATTGTTTTACATTTTTTTGGCTGTTATGACGCAAAATTTTGACACTTAGCCTACAGCGTTACATCTGTAGGTTGCACCTTAAAAATAGAATGGGAATTCTTCTATTTCTTCTCTTGCTTCTGATTGTAATAATGATGTGGCCACAGGATTTCTATCCTAACTACATCATAAAACAGAAAAAAACTGCACAGCACTCACAGACACAATGTGAACTGGTGCCAGCAGGGACACTGGGTCAAACAACTAGAAAAAAACCTCTCTGCAGCACTCAGCTACTACCAATGATGTACAAATGCTAACAAGCGGTATACCGTATTTTTCGCTTTGTAAGACGCACTTTTAGTCCCCCAACTTTTGGGGGAAAGTGGGGGATGCGTCTTACAAAGCGAAAGTGTGCTTTGGGGGGTGGGAATGGCAGCTCTGGAGCGGTGTCCGGGGGCTGAATGGGGCCAGGAGCAGGCTGCAGCTGCGGGCTCTGGTCACGTGGGGCCGCTCATTATCTCCTGTAATATGCACTGCATCCCGCTGTCAATCACTAGCGGGAGCAGCCCATGTTACAGGAGCCGGGTCCGCAGCTGCAGCCTGTATGTATAGTCAGTGCTTTCCACGCTTGCATTGCGTGGAAAGCACTGACTATACCATGGATTGATACTCGCCTAGCTTCACCACTGCCTGCTGACCGCGATATCCCCGCTGTCGGTGTTCTGCCGGCATCCGGGTGCTGTGAGCGTCGCTGCGAGTGACGTCATCACCGAGCGGCGCTCTCAGGACCCGGATGCCGGCAGAGCACAGATGGCGGGGATATCGCGGTCAGCAGGCAGCGGTGAAGCTAGGTGAGTATCATGTGCGCAGAGATGTGGGGGCTGCACAGTGGGGCTGCACAGTGGGGCTGCACAGTGGGGCTGCACAGTGGGGGCTACAGTGCCAGCAGTGGGGGCTGCAGTGGGGGCTACAGTGCCAGCAGTGGGGGCTGCACAGTGGGGGCTACAGTGCCAGCAGTGGGGGCTACAGTGCCAGCAGTGGGGGCTACAGTGCCAGCAGTGGGGGCTGCAGTGCCAGCAGTGGGGGCTCCAGTGCCAGCAGTGGGGGCTGCACAGTGGGGGCTACAGTGCCAGCAGTGGGGGCTACAGTGTCAGCAGTGGGGGGCTACAGTGTCAGCAGTGGGGGCTACAGTGTCAGCAGTGGGGGCTACAGTGTCAGCAGTGGGGGCTACAGTGTCAGCAGTGGGGGCTACAGTGTCAGCAGTGGGGGCTACAGTGTCAGCAGTGGGGGCTACAGTGTCAGCAGTGGGGGCTATAGTGCCAGCAGTGGGGGCTACAGTGCCAGCAATGGGGGCTGCACAGTGGGGGCTACAGTGCCAGCAGTGGGGGCTGCACAGTGGGGGCTACAGTGCCTGCAGTGGGGGCTACAGTGCCAGCAGTGGGGGCTACAGTGCCAGCAGTGGGGGCTGCAGTGGGGGCTACAGTGCCAGCAGTGGGGGCTGCACAGTGGGGGCTACAGTGCCAGCAGTGGGGGCTGCAGTGCCAGCAGTGGGGGCTGCAGTACCAGCAGTGGGGGCTCCAGTGCCAGCAGTGGGGGCTGCACAGTGGGGGCTACAGTGCCAGCAGTGGGGGCTACAGTGCCAGCAGTGGGGGCTACAGTGCCAGCAGTGGGGGCTACAGTGTCAGCAGTGGGGGCTATAGTGCCAGCAATGGGGGCTGCACAGTGGGGGCTACAGTGCCAGCAGTGGGGGCTACAGTGCCAGCAGTGGGGGCTGCACAGTGGGGGCTACAGTGCCAGCAGTGGGGGCTACAGTGCCTGCAGTGGGGGCTACAGTGCCTGCAGTGGGGGCTACAGTGCCTGCAGTGGGGGCTGCACAGTGGGGGCTACAGTGCCTGCAGTGGGGGCTACAGTGCCTGCAGTGGGGGCTACAGTGCCTGCAGTGGGGGCTACAGTGCCTGCAGTGGGGGCTGCACAGTGGGGGCTACTGTGCCTGTAATGGGGGCCTACTGTGCCTGTAATGGGGGGCTACTGTGCCTGTAATGGGGGGCTACTGTGCCTGCAATGGGGGGCTACTGTGCTAGCATGGGGGATATATATATATATACCAGTATTGACATATATATGATTTGTAAGACGGACACTGACATTATAAGATGGACCCCATTTAACATAAATTATTTTTTTCTCTTTTCCTTCACTAAATTTGGGGGTGCGTCTTATAATCAGGTGCGTCTTATAAAGCGAAAAATACGGTATATATGAGGAAAGAAATTTAAAAACTTACGTTTTTTTTCAAAAAAACTCATTAGTAGTAGCTGAGTGCTAACTATATCATATTCATTATTGACCTATTCTGGACCAAAAAGCCTTGACTGTGCTCCATTAATCATGGATGGGGCCCCCCATACCAAGATGGAACTTTGCTGCAGATTGTTTTAAATAATCCTTCTAAAACAAAGAAGAAAGAGTGAATCGAACATTGTGCACAAATATTAGACAATATGTCTTTTTGATGATTAATGTTCTAATTTATCAGTAAAGTGCTGTTGGTCAATCCAAAAGGGTAATAAACCTGAATATTTAAGAAAGTAAAAGTGAGTTTGTGGCTTTCTTAGAATATCTATATGTGTATGTGTGCGTAATTGTTGGGCAACGTTTAGTGTAGAATTAGCAACTAAATGAAAATCATTTTAGATGGGGAAAATTTTAATTTGTTAAAGTGACAATAATAACCAAACAATTCTGATTGTACAAAATACATTTCTGACAAAGATATTTTTTAAATCGGTGACTAATATAGCCAGCCTCCTTTTAATAACATTCATAAGCCTCACCATCCATGGAGTCAGGTTCTTAATCTGCTATTAACTTTTTGGGCAGCACCAACCACAGCCTCCCAGACACTGTTCACACAGGTGACTCTCTTGCTTCACTGTAAATCTCTCGTTTAAGAAGGATCTATAAGTTCTCATTGGGGTTTAGGTCAAGTTAGGAAGGGACCAAGTCCTTATTTCCCAAGCAGTGGAGTACATACATGCATGTGAGGGAGTATTGTCCTGCATAAAAAAAATCATGCTTTTCTTGACGGATGCAGACTTATTCCTGAACTACAACTTTTAGAAACTGTCTTCTAAAAATGGCAATAGGTTTGGGAGTTGATTTCGAGACCATTCTCAACCCGAAGAGATCCATCTAGCTTATCATCATAATAATAATAATAATAATAATAATTAATAATACCAGCTCTTAGCAGTACCCCACCTCCACCTTACATGCATGTGAGTCAATGTAGAGGTCTTTGCCCTTTACTGATCCAGCCACTAAGCCATGCATCTAGTCTGTTGAGAGTCACTCTCATCTCATCAGTCCATAAAACTATGAAAAATCTGTCTTCAGTTATTTCTTGAGGTTTCACCTCCTGTGTCTTGCTCAGTGGTGGGGTTTCAGTCTTCCTTACCTTGGCCATATTTCTGATCACTGAGCACCTTGTATGTCTAGAATATGACAGCATTGGAGGATAATGTGTCCTGGTCACTTTGTTTGATTTTTCTCAAATCCTTAGCAGTTAGTCTGCTGTTGTTTTTTATTTTTTTTTTATTTATTTATTTTTTTCTTCAATGCATTTTTTGCAACCCTGTTGACTACTTGCAACAAAATTCTTGATGCTTCTGTGATCATCCCCCTATATCTTAGCAATTTCAAGAGTGCTACATCCCTCTGTAAGACTTTTTTTTTTTTTTTTTTTGACCCACTTCACTTGAGGAAACGAGCTCCCTAATAATTCTGCACAGCTTGATAAAGGGTGTTGTAGCCTTCGGCTGCACCCTCCCTCATTACACAAATACACATCATCTGATAGATTTCATCCAATAAACATTCAAGTTTGTATACCTTGAAATATGCATAAAAATTATATGGTCAAAATACTTTTTTGCCTGTGTGTGTCTCTGTGTCTTTGTGTGTCTGTGTGTATGTGTATATATACTATATATTTTATTCTTTTCAGGTTTTTGTTCCAAGGACAAAATGGCACCGTTCTCTATACCGGGGACTTCAGATTAGCAAAAGGAGAAGTGGCACGTATGGAGCTTTTACATTCAGGAAGCAGGTGTGTAAAGTATATGTAATCTGCTCCTATACACCCCCTTGTGTGGTAAAGCACACCCGCTACTGCAGATGTGCAGAAGTTCCTGCATGTACACCGATAGTCTGTTTGGCCTTCTTTGTAAATTTCGGAGTTATGGCTGATCTCCTACAATGTGTCATATTCTAGAATATGTACTATCTTGTTTTTTAACATATATTATACAATTATATAACTTAACCACCAACAACAAATTTATTACATGTCGCCAAAGGTCAGCTTGGATTACGAGCTATGTGGAGAGTCATTCATTTAATTATGAGATTGTTTTATTATTTGTGTGAGTACAATTGGTACTCAATGTTGTAGAGGGAACATCTTCTGACTGCATCGCTTTCTTACCATCAAACCTTTTGTCTGTGTCAGGCAACTGTTGTCCCATACAGCGCAGATACAGAAAAGTGGGTTATCTTCACAAGTTTGCCAGGGCAGTTGTGTTTTGTTCACTTCTGGCTATTGTATTGTACCTCATCCTGGAATCAAACAGAACCTGTCAGCAGGATTAATCACTATAAGGTAGTCATGGCCATAATGGCGCTGTGATGCTGATTACACTAGTACCTGTGGTGAAGGAATCCGATCTGCGGTTGTTGAATAATCGTCCTTTAAAGTTTTCAACTGATGATGTCTTCTGTGCAACGATGTGCGAAAGGGCAAGACTTGGGATTAGGGTCTTCTGCTTCTCCGCCCCTTCATTTCCCTCCTGTTTCTTATACAATTCACTTATTATTTAGTAATCTGCCTCCTGGTTGAAACTCCAAGCTATCGTCACCATCATTTTGGTGGGCGGCGCATTCGCAATGTGAATCTGCAGCTGGTCCTCAGGTCTTCATTAAAATAATGACAGAGGTGGAGCATGCACAGATTGAAATTTCATATCCATGATCTCTTCATTAAGCTGAAATCTGGATCTGTGCATGCACCACCTCCAGTGTCATTTTATTGAAGACAGTAGAATCACACTGCGCATAGTCTTCAATAAATTTGCACCAAAAGCAGCGTATGCACAGATTTAGATTTCGTCATAATGAAGAGGTCATTGAGCTGAAATCATGATCTACACATGCGCCACCTCTGGCACCATTTTGTTGAAGAACTGCAGAGCGACGGCAGAATTGCACTGTGCATTTTCCGCCCACCACAACGATGGCACAGAATTTCAAAATGACAGATGACTAAATAATCAGTGACCGGTAAAAGAAACTGGGGAGCCACGTGGAGGGGTGGAGATGAAGACCCGTCACGATACACTGAAGACGTTATTAGATTAAAAATTAAGATTATTCAACAATCACAGATTGGATTCCTTCCCTGAAGGTGTAAGTATGATCAGCATCATATTGCCGTTATGGCCATGACTTTACTTTACAGTTCTAAATCCTGCAGACATGTTCTCTTTAATGGTGGCTTAAATATGATAATAGTCTACTGTGAGCCTGCTGTAATCTGACATTTCTGTGTACAGCACTATCACCGTTGACAGTCCTTGGTCCTTGCCTTATGTTCTTCTATTAGGCTGGAGTTACACTAGTGTATGAGTCGTCCGAGGATTGCACTGCCTGGACCAGACAGTGGCTCTCCTGACCTGAGAGTGACAACTTTATGTATTTCTATGCATCTGACACGCTCAAGTCAGTAGAGCTACCGGCTGCTCTGGGCAGTGCAATGTGATTCTCGCACGGGACATACAGCCGGGTGAATCCAACCTTATAATCCTGTTTTGCTTTTCCCTTTCAGAGTGAAAGACATTGAAAGTGTTTATTTAGACACAACATTCTGCGATCCCAAATTTTTCCAGATTCCCAGTAGAGTAAGTCTTAATTGCTTGGGCACTACACTTTTCATTTTACATTACCAGTTGAGGCTCGCGATACATCAATTTGAAAGATTAAAACAAATGTCAAAGTACAATGACCTCCAAATGTATTTATGTAGGTAAACATTAATCCATGCAGACTAAGGCTGGTTTCACACTGGCGTTCCCCTCCGCAGAACGCCATGTGAGCGCAGCCAGCGCAAGCCCTTATGTTTATAATGGGGACGCACGGTGCTGCGCTTGACGCGACATGTTGCATTCCTGGTGCGGATGAGAGTGTGTGATTTGTGCGCAGGCATCCGCCTGCGTACAAATCACATATTGCAGTGAATGAGAGGCACAGTCATGTGCAGTCAAGCGCAACACCGTGTGTTCCCATTATAAACATAGGGGCTTGCGCTGGCTGCGCTCACATGGCGGTTCCCCTCCGCAGAATGCTGCCGAGTGGGAAGCCAGTATGAAACCAGCCTTAAATGTTCTGCATATTCTGTTCATATATTATGTCCAAGCTGAACTCTTCTAGCAAATTTTTCAACTGCAAGAAGTACAAGAACTGTCCGGGCTTTAAAGCATAACCCCCGTTTAAATTTTTTATTTAATAATAGTGTAGAGTTAGCGATTTTCATAAACTTTCAAATTACTCCATAAGAGAAATTTGGTAGAAAACCATTCATAAACCTTCCACGAGATGTGTCTACTAGACTGTTCCTGAACCTGACGTGCTAATTTTCAGTGAGATCCGTCTTCAAGCTACACACTGACTTTTTATTACTATTATTATTGTTCTTCGCTTTATATCTGGTCGTGGAAATGCCCCCTTTTAAAGAAGAATAGTCGAACTTGTAAAATCATAAACCATTCTTTATACTTGCCCTCCATTTTGGAGTTGACACATCACTGAAGCCAGATCATGAGACGCAAAGTTTGATTTTCCTTTTTTCCTTCACTTTAGGAAGAATGTCTAATTGGGATATTGGATTTGGTCCGTAGCTGGATAACACTGAGTCCTTACCATGTTGTCTGGCTTAACTGCAAAGCAGCTTATGGATATGAATATCTATTCACAAACCTGAGTGAGGAATTTGGAGCAAAGGTAAAGTGAAGAATACATTAGAAAGGGCCAGTGATTGATTGCTGGGCTCCATGGTCTTGTCTCCTTGTATCATATTACATATTGATGATTTTTTATTTCAGGCTTAGACTAGATCTTCTTTGCGTCAGTAGAATAATCATCAATCTGGGCTTGTGTTCCACTATGACAAATGAGAAAATACACAGCCGAACATAATATCCATTTACAGTTACCTCTTGATGATAGAAATATGTTGTTTTGGGGGAAAAAAGAACAAACTTATTAATGTACTTGACAATGTATTTTGTACATTTTTTTTCAGGTCCATATGTGCATTGTTTATTAACTTTTATTTTCAGGTTCATGTGAATAAGCTAGATATGTTCAGGAATATGCCTGAGATTCTCTGCCACGTGACAACCAACAGGCGGACACAGATACATGCATGTCGGCACCCAGTGGTAAATGCATTGAAATTATTTTAATACTTGTTAACGGTTAGAAGTCTTTCCATTTTCATTTAGGTACAAATCAAATTTAGATACCATCTATGGGCTATGTAGATTTCTACTACAATATGAATAATTTTTTCGGACTAAAGTATAGTGAATCTATTGGTTCATGGTTGGCCATGTCCCCTTTTGCTATGCATTGTCTTCTCAGATAAAAGCTATAGGTGTGTTCATCTTTGGTCCTAAAAAAGTTTGTCAAAATTTACACCCCAAAAGTGAATGCCAGACCTCAGCAGGAGTGTATGTCAGCTCTGACTGGTGTTTGTTTCTGGCGGTGTCATATCTTAGTTGAAAGATGCACCAAATTCATTAAAGAGGTGGTATATGTCTCTTAATGAATTTGGTGCATCTTAATCCAGCACACCATACACAAAATAGATCACGTCTGCCCATTAGCCATTTATAAGGCCATTCTCAGAAGTCCGGCATTTAGCCAGTCTGGACTTCAGTTGATTGTATGGCACTAGTCTAAGTTGGGGTTAAACAATACTCTTTGTAAAGTGTATGTGTTTCCATGCTCTTTGGACTTCCATAGGGACACAGTAGGCAGAAGAATAATGAAAGTAATATACATTGTTCTGTAGGATGGAGAGCACATTTGGATGTTTAGTTATGGTGGGTGAAGTGAAGAGGTGCATCAAGATCTGCAAATGCCAAGAATTTGACTGCACTGTCTCCTCTTAATTTGGTTTTATATCTGATCTATGTGAGAGATCCCCTTAGACAGTAGGTCATTGGTCATTGGTGCGATATATCTTCTTCACCATCTATAGCTATGCCATCAGTTAATTTTGCGATATTAAGAATAATTTTTCTACTCCATACTATTTTGTAAGTATAAGATGTCTTACAACTTGATGTATAGCACTTTTGGCAAAGTGCACCTGTCATACGTTTTGGGGGTTCTAAATCTTGCCCACCGTCTTTAACATGATGTAATTGGGGTTCCTGAAACCCCTTTAAATCCACAGATGTACCCCTGCATACCTCAGAAAACAACTTTTAATCTGTCCCGGCCATATGCTAGTTTCTTTAATGGGTCATGTGGGGGTCTGCATATTGCTGTCAGCAGCACCCCGCTCCATGGGAGCTCCACCTCTCCTGACTGTGTGCACCTGAATGACATAGCGATGTCATCCACGCAATTCCCAAGTCTCGTGCCTGCGCAGTGCCACACCTCACTGAGCCCTATTGAACAACCAGTGGTGACGGAGGTTTTCTTAATAAAGGACTTTCCACCGATCAGGATCCTGGCTTTGTTCTGAGCGCCCAAGAGACCGTGCTAATTGCTTTACTATTGAACAACCAGTCATTCCACTGCGCAGGCGCGAGACTTCAGGCACTGTGCGGCTGATATGAGGCCAAAGTCTTGCGCCTGCGCAGTGGAATCACTGATCAATAGGCCACAGTGAGGCGCACAGGCACGAGACTTGGGGATTGTGTGGATAACGTCACTGTGTCATCTAGTTGCACACAGTCAGGAGGGGCAGCGTTTCCATGAAGCAGGGCGGCACTGACCGCAATGTGCAGACCCCCATGTGACCCATAACAGAAATAAGGATATGGCGCGGGACAGATTAAGTCATTCTCTGAGGTATGAAAGGGGCCGTCTGGGGATATAAAGGGGTTTCAGGCACCCCAATTACATCATGTTAAAGGTGGTGGGCAGGGTTTAGAACCCCAAAACTGATGACAGGTACACTTTAATGACCAAAATAATCGTTAAAGGTTTTTTCTTTTCAATTCTAAATATTTTTTATATTTTTGGTAGAATGAAGAATTTCTGCGGGGGAACAGGATGCCTTGTGGAATGTTTTCCTCTGATGGGGTCCCTTTGCGTATCATCAGTATTAAACCATCAACCATGTGGTTTGGTGAGAGGTCCAGGAAAACCAATGTAATTGTGAGGTAGGTCCCATAATGTATATTATTATTTACCTGCTATAATTTGAGAGGACCCATATACTAATTGGTTGGTTTGAAAAAGGAATCGACCAAGGAATCAGCAAGTGTTTTGCTCTTTTTAAGTTTACAAAATAAGATATTTCAGTTTGTTAACAATTTTCATTTGCCTTGTGAAAGATTTAGAGAGCAGACTAGAATGTTTCCTTCCCTTTCAGGTTGCACCACCACAGGTACCTGAGAGGTAGCTTCCTCACATTTATGTAAGGAGAGACCTGTCAGTCACCTGGAGCTGTGCTGGGAAGACATGGCCGGGGGCGACGTCAGATTAGTCTTGTATCTGGCTATGCTACTTGGGCGGATCCTCAAAGTATCTGAATAGGAAAGTGGACTGTCTGTCATTATATGTCTCACACAGAGAAAGCCTGTTCTAAGTTATTGTAAGGGCTTTTTTCTATTTTTACCATGTGTGTTGCTGCCTGCTTATGATTGGTCAACCTCATGCAGGGGCAGAAGTACATAGCCAGTTTAAGAAACACTAACTAGTTAAAAGTCTTCTTTAGGGTGGAAACACACTGGCGAATGGAAAAACGGTCCAATTGATGGATCCGAGAGTTGGACGCATGTCCTCCGAGTTTTGCTCCGTTTTGCATTCAACTGCAATGCGACTGTCGGACATTTTCTTGGATCACATCCGTGTGTTGTCCGTGTGTAATGCGATTTTTACTTGGCATTTCTCATGCTGTATAAAGTGAGAAAAGAGTTGACAGAATAGAGTGATTGAATACAGTAGACAGATAGAATAGCTAGATCGGGTTCATCTGTCTCCAGCTGCTACTTCCGGGGCCGTCCATTAAGCTAATTAAATATTCACTGCACTGTCAGACAAACAGCCAATCAGAGAAACTCACACTGTTTGAGAGCCTCTGTGATTGGCTGTTGTAGTCAGAGTGCTTTTCCTCCATCTGGAGAGAGAGGGTGCTTTCACATCTGCGTTTTTCGTAATTCGCGGCAGATGCGGTGAAAAAACCGCATCTGCCGCGATTGCCGCATAACCGTTCCACTTGCGGCGCGGTTGCGGTTTTTTCTATGCAATGTATAGGGGTACTTGCGGCAGGTGCGGCAAGTGCGGTTTTGCACTTGCGGCAGGTGCGGCCGCGAAAAAAAACGCAGTAAGCCGCGGTTTTTTTCGCGGCCGCACCTGCCGCAAGTGCAAAACCGCACTTGCCGCACCTGCCGCAAGTCCCCCTATACATTGCATAGAAAAAACCGCAACCGCGCCGCAAGTGGAACGGTTATGCGGTAAACGCGGCAGATGCGGTTTTTTTCACCGCATCTGCCGCGAATTACGAAAAACGCAGATGTGAAAGCACCCTAATTCTGCTTGGTTGCCATACACAATAGTTTAGGGGAACCAACCTGGCGTTATATGGTGTGAAATGAATAAATATTAAAAAAAACAAAATGCGTGGGGCTTTGCAGCAATTTTAAGTCTAGCCCAATGAAAGCAGACAGCTGTGAGCTACCACCCTCCGCTGCCTAATTTTCCCTTGGCTGGTGCAAAAAAAAAGCGTGGGCTTCACCCTATTTTTCAATGCCAGCCAAGGTAAACCTAGGCAGCTGAGGGCTGGTATTCCCAGCAGGGTGAGGGCCAATTGTTATAGGGCCCCCCCACACTAAAGAACAGCCCACAGCCGCCCCTGAAAATGGTGCATTAATAGGCGCCATTTCCAGGCGCCTTACCAGGCTCTTCCAGCGGCCCTGGTGGTGGTGGCATGCTGGGTAATAAAGGGGTTAATACCAGCTTTGTTATACAAGCTGGTATTAAGCCCAAGATTCTTAATGTCAGGTCAAGTTTGACCCGGCCATTAATAATTTCCAATAAAAGGGTTAAAAAAAGACACCACACAGAGATAAAAGTATTTATTAGAAGTAAAGACACAGACACCCTTAGGGACTCCATCTTTATTACTCCCCTTTACAGCCCTCCAGGATCCTGGTCTTTCTTCTCTCTTCTCCAAATGTTCAACTCTGCTACATCACAAAGCAGGAGGAGGAAGAACGCTTCCTCCCCCTGCTCTGTGATCACTGAATGAGCAGAGTCAGAAGTGGGTAAGCAATGACGTCATTGCTGACACTGTTGCCATAGTAACCTAATAAGCGGTTACTATGGCTGCGGCGACAGAACAGCGGCTTCTGAATGAGCGGCTCATACAGGAGCCGCAGAATGATGGCTCTGCTGACGGCGCTGCTTACCGATGATAGCAGCGCGGCAAGCAGGAGTTAACATCTGCTGTCACCGCTGCTCCAGAATGACGACGCATAGAGGAGCTGGGGATAAGGACACACTATTAAACTTGTGGTGAAAACATGGAAAATAGCGCTACAGATCTGTACATATTATTTAGTAAAACCATACTACGGTATTTCTGCGGTTTATAAGGAAAAGGTTATCACTGATCATGTTTGATACATTTCAATCTACAATCAGTTATTTTCTCTTCCAGAGCAGGAGACAGCTCATATCGGGCCTGCTTTTCGTTCCATTCATCATTAGTGAGGTATGTTAATAAAGTTTGTCCTTTTTAGCATTTTCCCTAAATTTCTAGTATATTCAAGTTTTTCACATGCCTACCTAATTTGTTCAGCTGTTTCCTAGTTATTTGTGTCTTTCCTCTATAACTGACTTCTCTTAATTTAAACAAGCATATTAGTCTGCTAAGGCATCTGTATTGTAGAGGGATGCAGTGGATTTATCAACACTATTAAGCAGTTTGAATAACTAGCTGGCAAAACTTATGCTAAGGCTGGCTTCACACTGCAGTTTTTCACTGATCAGTGTCCATCCAGTTTTTGTGCCAAAACCAGGAGAGGAACCAGGAGAGGAGCTTGCAGAGAAAAACTATGATTGAAAGATTGACACCTGTTCTGAGTTTTGGAGACACTCCTGGTTTTGACACACAAACCTGATCGTACTGATCAGGAAAAACTGCAGTGTGAAGCCAGCCTAAGTGATGACTAATATGACTAAGGGTACCGTTACACGCAAAGATATCCTGAGAAATATCGCCGATATGTCACGGATTTTGCATCGCTCAAACGACATCGATAGGACGTCGTTGCGTGTAAAACTGAGATATGGGTGTGATAAATCTTTGGATTGCTGATCGCAGATTTGAGAACCTGTTGCTAAATCAATCGATCTGTGATCAGCAAACCTGCTGCATATTTGTGTGTGACACTGTGATAACGATGTGGATAAAGATTTCGGCCATTGACCACAATGAACAGGGACCGATCGCTGGGTTGTGCAACGATCTCTGTTCACAACATCGCAGGAGTGTCGTGCATGATATCTGCATGTGTGACAACTCCCCAGCGATGTCCAACAGATGTCCTCAGCGAGCGCCCGCTCCCGAGATCTTTAGAGATCTCCCAGCGATATCTCTGCGTGTAACGGTTCCCTTATACTAACGCTTCCCATGATGAGCTTTTGGTGAGTTTTGACTCTACGGGATTTATAGGACTCTCAGACCCTCTGTGCTGTTCTTTACTCAGCGTACAATGACCTGCGGTGCATGTTTAAAATTTGCAGGTTTTCTCCATAGACTGTCATTAGAGGTGTAAAATGAGCAAGTAAAAACACACATTAGTTTTTAGTGCTTTTCCGCAGCAGAAATTCATCAAAAATGCTTGTAATCCACCCCTAACAATGTCATTAACATTTTGTCAAAGCCAAATACCAGGAAGAAATAAAGCTTCACTTAAAGCATGACATAACAACAAGAGACAAAGAACTGCAGCGTCAAAAATGCAATAACCTAAAGAGCGCACACAAAAACACAAGTAACCTAATTTACATGATACGACAGGTAAACAGCATGTGAGAATGTTCTAACTTACTATTTCATATTATATTGTAAGTAAACATTATCATTTGCAATAAATAACAGAGAATGAATAAAAGCAATCCACAGTGATGGATATGTGCAGAAAGCCTGGATACACTAACTGTAAAGAAGACATCTATCTATTATTTTTTGTAGGGTAGCTTTCACTTGTCACCATCCATAATAGCCCTGGCTATGGTTGTTAGTGATTAAAAAGCTGTGAGACATGACAATCATAATATATAATGCTAGAAAAAGTTGGGGAAATCATGTCAGCCAGGCCACAGAAGTTTGGGAGTTGAGGTCCTCGGACATTAAAGTGTAACCACCGTTTAAATTTTTATGTAATATTAATGTAGAGCAAGTGATTATAGTCAAGTTTCAAATATACTTTATTAATGAAATCAGGAAGGAAAACACCTTTGAAAAAATACTTGCACAGGATGTCGTCAGTAGGCTGATTCTGAACCACACATATGCTCATTGTCAGTGAGCTCCATCTCCAGGGGGCGTGGCCTACAGTGTTCACAATACAGCTGATAAGACTCTCAAGTTACCTCATGCAGCCACCTCCATTCACATAGCTCTCCTTGGTGTAATCACAGAGCAGAGGCCATGTGAACTAGGAGTCAGGTAAGAGCTCACCGGAGCTGTTTGAGCGTAGCATGGTGCTGACATGAGATAAGTTGAGTCTTATCATCTGTATTGTGAATTGTATTGTGAACACTGTGTAGGCCATGCCCCCTGAAGATGGAGCTGCCTGAAAACAAGCATGTGTGGTTCAGAAACTGACTACTGAGGACATCTTGGGGAAGTTTTTTTTTTTTTTTTTTTTTCCTTCCTGATTTCATTAATAAAGTATATTTGAAAGTTGATTATATTCACCTGCTCTACATTACTATTAAAGCTTTACATTTTTATTTGTCTGGTACCATCCATTCATTTCGGGAATAAACCCTATTAGGCCCTATTACTTGAAATGGCTCTATGTACCCCAAGCTCGCACCCTGACTAGGGCAGAACACAACTCTACCTATGTGGATATTGCGCTACAATCACCCTGTTTGTCCTACCGACGCGTTTCTCCATTATAGGGTCATCAGGGCCTAGCTATGCCAACCAAAAAACTAGTGGGCAGATAGATCTATCATTGAGATACTGATGTGACATATGCGCTGCACATCTGCATTGTTGGAGTTTAAATATGTATAAAAGTGGCGGAGCCAAACTGAGGCTGCATGTAACCTCACCGTATTTCTGAAAACACCCCATTTGTTAATTGTATTTACCTGTGTTTAAAAAATAAATAAATTCATAAGTGTATTCAGATTAAAATAAGGTATCTTCATCTCCTCATAAAGAAAAAACAAGAACTGTAGCATGGCTGCCTTACTTTCAGGTCAATCATGTGGTTCTCATTGGTGGATTCAACATCAAGAAAAACAAGTGAGCAAAATACCCTACAATGAAAAAGTAAAAATGCTGTAGTGCAGAAAATAAATAGGGTACGTAGTGACACTGATATGATCATATAAATGCGTAAGCATGTGGGACAGCTGACACAATTATATGATCACTAGATGGCGGCCCGATTCTAAAGAATCGGGTAGTCTAGAATCCATATATAGTTTATTTACTAATAGTTAGGGGAGTGCTGTGAAATTAATTGTGTGTATACAGGTGGCTCAGTGGTTGGCACTGAGTGCGGTGGCTCAGTGGTTGGCACTGAGTGTGGTGGCTCAGTGGTTGGCACTGAGTGCGGTGGCTCAGTGGTTGGCACTGAGTGCGGTGGCTCAGTGGTTGGCACTGAGTGCGGTGGCTCAGTGGTTGGCACTGAGTGCGGTGGCTCAGTGGTTGGCACTGAGTGCGGTGGCTCAGTGGTTGGCACTGAGTGCGGTGGCTCAGTGTTTGGCACTGAGTGCGGTGGCTCAGTGTTTGGCACTGAGTGCGGTGGCTCAGTGTTTGGCACTGAGTGCGGTGGCTCAGTGGTTGGCACTGAGTGCGGTGGCTCAGTGGTTGGCACTGAGTGCGGTGGCTCAGTGGTTGGCACTGAGTGCGGTGGCTCAGTGGTTGGCACTGAGTGCGGTGGCTCAGTGGTTGGCACTGAGTGCGGTGGCTCAGTGGTTGGCACTGAGTGCGTGGCTGAGGGGTGAGGAAAGCGGAGGCTGGAGGGGTGAGGAAAGCGGAGGCTGGAGGGGTGAGGAAAGCGGAGGCTGGAGGGGTGAGGAAAGCGGAGGCTGGAGGGTGAGGCGGCCAGAGGACGGGCAGAGGCTGGAGCGACCGCGGGCAGAGGCACTTAGTGTATTTCAAATATGGCGGCATAGCGCCCGCCGCTATTCTGATTGGTCGGCGCGCTGAAGGCGCCGACCAATCAGAATAGTGGCGTGCGCAATGCCGCCATATTTGAAAGACACTGAGTACAGTGTATTTGAAGGATGGCGCCATACAGCGCGCCACTATTCTGATTGGTCGGCGCGCTGAATGCGGCGACCAATCAGAATAGCGGTGCGCTGTATGGCGCAATACTTCAAATACACTGTACTCAGTGTATTTCAAATATGGAGGCATAGCGCCCGCCACTATTCTGATTGGTCGCGCGCTGGTCGGCTCCCGGCTACCTCGCGGCGGGGATGTCCGTGCCGGGCATATCCGTGGCTCAACTCCGGGGATTTGCCCGGTGCCGCCGCAACTCTGATTGGTCGCTCGCTTACGAGCGACCAATCGGATTCAAGCTGTGGCATGGCGCCATTTTTCAAAATCTAAGAATGTAAATAATAAAAATTGTAAAGATGGCGGCGCTCCTCTCATTTGTCGGCGCTAGGCGCGAGCGATCAATGAGAAGAGTGGGGCAGGGCACGGCGCCATATTTGAAATCCAGCGGGAACTTTGGATTTCAAATCTTTTACATTTTTTTTTTCACTTCTTAGATTTTTAAAGATGGCGCTTTGCCGCGGCTTGAATCTGATTGCTCGCTCGCTTGCGAGCGACCAATCAGAATTGCGGCGGCGGTACTGGGCAAATCCTGGCTGGCTCGCGGCTCCCCAGAGCTGAACTGCGGATATGCCCGGCACGGAGATCCCCAGCTCGCTGTCGGCGCGAGATAGCCGGGAGCCGAGCTGGGCTCCCGGCTACCTCGCGGCCGCTCCGTCCGCCGCGTGGATCCCCGAGCCGGCGAACCGGCCGCGAGGTAGCCGGGAGCCCAGCTCGGCTCCCGGCTACCTCGCGGCCGCTCCAGAGATAAATGTCCGCCGGTGGTCGGCCCTAAGCGCAGCGGACCTTTCTGAGGTCCGCTCCGCTTAGGGCCACCATCTTGGTCCACCCTGAGCGGGTGTAGTAGACGCTGGTGACGTCACTTATCTCCGGACATTTATCTCCAGACAAAGCCACGGAAGTTGGCTTTTGACAGGAAGTAGAATTCTAGGCAATTATATAGTAGATATCAAATATCAATGTCACCAAGTACCCTATTTATTTTCTGCACTTTAGCATTTTTACTTTTTCATTGTAGGATATTTTGCTCACTTGTTGTTTTTCTTGTTGTTTTTTTCTATTATGAGGCCAGTGTGAATTTGCACCGCTGTATATTTTCACCTTCGTTCCAGCCCTGGTTTTATTTCATTGGTGGGTTCATTGGCCGCAAACAAGGTCCTGCTAGAATGCACGCCACTATGCAAAGCATGGTTTATTGGAACACATTTTCCTTCTAGAAGGACGTATGATCTGTGTGGCTTAATCTCCCTGTTGGGAATCAGTTTGTGCCTCAATCATCTGCTTCTTACTAATTTACATGATTTTTGCACAAATGGTGCAGAAATACTGCAAAATCAAAAGCTCATCTTGGAAAAGTAGCCTAAGCCTTTTTAAGTGTATTTTCATTATTTTGCTTCAGCGTTTTAAGCCAAAACCTATAGTAGGTCCACATATACCATTATATATTTTCTGAGCTCAACTCTTGACTATGTGGCCAATAGCAACAGTGGTATGAAAATAGCTCCCTCTGTCTGTCCATCGCTGCCCAGTAACACACGCATAAGGCGGCCGTCACACGCATCAATTTCTTGAACGATATCGCTTAAGCGATCTGCTTTTTGATCGCTTAAGCGATATCGTTTGTGCGTCGCTGCGTGTAATCAAGCGATTTTACAATGTAAAATCGCTTCATTGTTTGATCGCAGATTTGTGAGCCGGAGCTCATATCAAGCGATAATCGCTTGATCAATCTGCATCATCGTGGTGTGTGACACCACGATGAACGATCTCCCAGCGGCAGAGCCTATGCTGGGAGATGGTATCTATGGTAAACGTCGGGTTACTAAGCGCCGCGCGGCACCTAGTAACCCGATGTGTACCATGGTTACCAGCGATCTTGCTGGTCCACATCGCTGGTGAGTCTGTCTGTGTGACAGCTCACCAACGATGTGAACGATATTGTTAGCGATCGCGCGTGCATGTGATCGCTAACAATATCGCTCACAAGATTGAAGTGTGTGACGGCCGCCTAAGTCGCCTAATAGAGGGTCTGCAAATATAACCAGCGCTGTGCCTAACACTCGATTACGACTCCTCAATTTGACTGAATTTGACTCAACCAAAATGGACACCGACTCCACAACCACGGCTAGGAAGTCAGTAAGCCAAACATCCAACTCTTCATTTTCCCTGAATCCAACTCCACCCAAAATGGACACCAACTCCAACTCTCCTGACTCTGACTCCATAGCCCTGCATGTAACAATACATTTAATGCTTTGAAATAGTAATGATCACATTTTCTCATATGTCTGTCTATGTAAAATAAAAAATCGATACTAAATAAAAAAAATATTTTCGGTCTTTGTAATGCCTTTGACCTTGCATTGTTTTGTTTGGAAATGTCTGTATATCCTTATCTTTTTCAATAAAAAACTTTATTGGTTAAAAAAATAAATAAATAAAATTTTCATAGAAAGGATCATAGGATCTGCCTCAATCCCAGCAACTCATAAAATAAAGCTAACCTATGTTTTATACTGCATATTGTAATTAAAAATGACGCGTACCCTAGATTACAACCGATAAAAAGTACAGCTCCTCTCACAAAAAAATCACAGCCCTCATGTGATTTACTTCAACTGAAAAGTGAAAAGGTTATGTCTTCTGGAATGTGGCGACTCAACTTGTTATCCATAAGCAATGTCTTAGGGTATGTGCACATCAGTCGTTTCTGCATCTTTGCAGAACGACCGGGAACCGGTGGAGAATGGCAGAACTGAGTTTTTCTGCACTCGCTAGTGTCCCTGGTTTTGTTAGCGTTTTGCTAACGATTTGCGATCGGGTTACTAGCGTTTGGACAGCGTGTTCTTGGCGATTTCCCCGACGTTTTTCTTAGCGATTTCCAGACTGGTCTTTGGTGCACTTGTTCAGCTGGACCCGCTGGAAAAACGCTGAAAAGAAGTCGCTTGCTCTATCTTTGACAACCGGTGGAAAACCAGTGAATAAACTGAAATCGTCAAGACAAAAATCGTTCTAATGTAGACAGCGTTTTCTAAACTCCATTGACTAGCATGTTAATCCAACCGGTGGCTAGGATTAACATAAATTAACATAAAACTCAGCGGAAACCGCCGATGGAAAACGGTCAAAAACAGCCCACAAAACGACTGATGTGCACATACCCTTATTCTGCAAAAGTATTAGAATTTAAATAAAATATATACATACTTGGTACAGCTACATTTGCACTGATTTGCAGAATATAATCAACATTTAATTTATTTTTCCACATTGGGGAAAAAGGACTGAAAAAAAAATTGTCCTCCCCTTTAAGGGTACCTTTACACGCCGCAACCACGGCAATAAATTTTGACGGCGATATGTCGCCCTGGAATTATCGCGACCAGATTGCCTCTAAATTGCGGCATGTAATGTCGCCTGGTTCCGATTTCAGAGCACTGCTCTGAAATCAGGCGACATATCTCCGCCAAATTCCCACATTACACGCCGCAATTTGGAGGCAATCTGGCCGGCGGCCGCGATAATTCCAGGGCAATATATCGGCATCAAAATTTATTGCTGTGGTTGCGGCGTATAAAGTTACCCTAAAATGCAAAAAAATGTAATCGCTAATCAATAAACTATGCGAATGTTAAACTGGTGTAGCTGGATAATAATATAAAGGATTATGCCAGAGACGGTACTTCTGTTTTTCTTCCTTTATTAAGACGTGGTTAATAATATATTTTATCCCGCAATAAACACCTTCATGAAACTACATTATTGCCAAAAATAAAAAGTTACGGGTGCTGTATAGGCATTTGATGTAGATGACTGATCAGTGATGCTCCAGCACCTGGCACCCCATCCGATCAGCGGTTAAATACATGTGTGGTCAATACAAAGGTTTTGGCACATGACTTATTCCTTCCAAAGGACCAGGGGGCACCACTACATGTGGAGGAAAAGGGATTCAGGCAGCTAAATGCAAAAGAGTTCTTTTCAGTTACAGCAGTCAGACTGTGGAATGCCTGACCACAAGAGGTAGTAATGGCAGACACTATAATGCTCTACTACAGGAGGTAGTAATGTCGCATACTATAATGCTCTACCACAGGAAGTAGTAATGACAGGCACTATAATGCTGTACCACAAGATGTAGTTATGTCAAAAACTAGAATGTTGTATCACAGCAGATTGTAATGGCAGACTCTAATGCTCTACCACAAGAGGTAGGAATGGCAGACTCTATAATGCTCTACCACAGGAGGTAGTAAGGGCAGACACTATAATGCTCTATTACAGTAGGTAGTAATGCCATACTCTAATGCCTCACCACAGGAGATGATAATGTCACACACTATAATGCTCTACTACAGGATGTAATAATGTTACACACTATAATGCTCTACCACAGGAGGTAGGAATGGCAGACTCTATAATGCTCTACCACAGGAGGTAGTAAGGGCAGACACTATCATGCTCTACTACAGTAGGTAGTAATGCCATACTCTAATGCCTCACCACAGGAGATGATAATGTCACACACTATAATGCTCTACTACAGGATGTAATAATGTTACACACTATAATGCTCTACCACAGGAGGTAGTAATGGCAGACACTATAATGCTCTACTACAGGAGGTAGTAATGGCAGACACTATAATGCTCTACCACAGGAGGTAGTAATGGCAGACACTATAATGCTCTACTACAGGAGGTAGTAATGTCACACACTATAATGCTCTACCACAGGAGGTAGTAATGACAGGCACTATAATGCTGTACCACAAGATGTAGTTATGTCAAAAACTATAATGTTCTATCACAGCAGATAGTAATGGCAAACTCTAATGCTCTACCACAAGAGGTAGGAATGGCAGACTCTATAATGCTCTACCACAGGAGGTAGTAATACCACACACTATAATGCTCTACCACAGGAGGTAGTAATGGCAGACACTATAATGCTCTACTACAGTAGGTAGTAATGCCATACTCTAATGCTCTACCACAGGAGATGATAATGTCACACACTATAATGCTCTACTACAGGATGTAATAATGTCACACACTATAATGCTCTACCACAGGAGGTAGTAATGGCAGACACTATAATGTTCAACCACAAGATGTAGTAATGGCAAACACTATAATGCTCTAGTACAAGAGTTAGTAATGACACACTCTCTAATGCTCTATCACAGGAGGTAGTAATGGCATGGCAAACACTGTAATGTTCTACCACAGAAGTTAGTAATGGCAGACACTATAATGCCCTACCACAAAAGGTAGTAATGTCAGATTCTAATGCTCTGCCACAAGAGGTAGTGATGGCAGACACTATAATGCTCTCCCACAAGAAGTAGTTATGGCAGACACTATAATGCTCTTCCACAGGAAGTAGTAATGGCAGACACTATAATGCACTACCACAGAAGTTAGTAATGGCAGACACTATAATGCCCTACCACAAAAGGTAGTAATGGCAGACACTATAATGCCCTACCACAAAAGGTAGTAATGTCAGATTCTAATGCTCTGCCACAAGAGGTAATGATAGCAGACACTATAATGCTCTTCCACAGGAAGTAGTAATGGCAGACACTATAATGCGCTACTACAGGAGATAGTAATGACAGACACTATAATGCTCTACCAGAAGAGGTAGTAATGGCAGACCCTATAACAGGTTTTGTTTTGTTTTTTAAAAAAAGGGGCTGGGATACTTTTCTCATAACAAATGGTATTGTGGGTTTCAAATAATTAAGCAATGGACAATGTCTAATTGGTGTAGAAAGGTTGAACTTTATGAACCTCTATCTTTTTTAGTAACTATGTAAAAGAGATATGCCACTTGGGCGGGAGCATCAGCTGAGGATGTAGCAGTCTTCCTGGTAGGCACAAAACTCCCTAAATTAACAATAGTAGATAAGGAGAGCTTGGACACTCATTTCACAAGTGAGGCTTTGGATGTTGCACTGGCTTCGATGGCAAATAAGAAAGCACCAGGAGCAGACAGGCTTCCAGCCAAAGTATATGTGTCTAGAGGAAGTGTTGTTGCCTAAGCTTAAAGTGGTCTTTGAAGAAGCAAGGGTGAGAGGGATTTTGCCAACATCCATGAGAGAAGCTGTCGTCGTGGTACTACTGAAAGACGATAAGGACTTACTGTTGCCGGGGTCGTACAGTCCCATATCACTGTTGACAACAGATGTTAAACTCCTGGCCAAAGTGTTGTCGAAATGGTTGACTGGCATCATTTCTAAGTTGATGCATTTTGACCAGTCCGGGTTTATGCCTAACAGGTCTACAGCTGTTAATTTGAGGAGACTTTATATGAACATGCAAAGAGTTGGCAAGAGGGTAATTTTATCGTTCGATGCCCATAAGGTATTTGACAATGTGGAGTTGGCATACTTGTGGGCAGTGCTGGAATATATGGGCTTTGGTCCGCAATTTCTCTCATGGGTGCAGCTGTTATATACTCAGCCGTTGGCAAAAATTAGGGTGAATGGTGCACTATCTCAGACCATAGAACTGTGCAGGGGTACGAGGCATGGGTGTCCACTGTCCCAACTTTTAGTCGCTCTGGCTGTAGAACCGTTGGCTGCTAAAATATGGAAAGCAGAAGAGGTGACTATTCAAATATGGACGGATGGAGGAAAAAATAGCGCTCTATGCGGACGACATCCTATTATTTTTAGACAATCCGAAAGAATCCCTTAGTGGTGCTATGCGACTTATCGAACATTTTGGGTCTTTGTCAGGGCTGAAATTTAATTGCCATAAATCTAATTTGTTTAAAGTAGATGCAGAGATGGATTGGGTCCAGGAGGTTATGGTGACTGAGGAGCTCAGAATGGTTGAGAAGTTCAAGTATTTGGGCATTTGGATATCATTGCCTATCACAGAGTACCTAAATGTGAACCTGACTCATATCTTGGGAATTCTTAAGGCTAAGGTGGGAGCCTGGAATAAATTACATGTGTCGGTGGTTGGCCGGGTTAACCTTATCAAAATGATACTGATGCCCAAATTACTACCGTATATACTTGTGTATAAGCCGACCCGTGTATAAGCCGACCCCCCTACTTTAGCCCCAAAACCTGGGAAAACCTATTGACTCGCGTATAAGCCGAGGGTGGACCCCAGCACAGGTATACAGCCCCCAGAATTGTGGTATACAGCAGCCCCCAGCACAGGTGTATACAGCAGCCCCCAGCACAGGGGTATACAGCAGCCCCCAGCACAGGGGTATACAGCAGCCCCCAGCACAGGGGTATACAGCAGCCCCCAGCACAGGTGTATACAGCAGCCCCCAGCACAGGTGTATACAGCAGCCCCCAGCACAGGGGTATACAGCAGCCCCCAGCACAGGGGTATACAGCAGCCCCCAGCACAGGGGTATACAGGGTTCCCGACGGCCCCCGGCAGTGGTATACAGCCCCCCCGCCTAGTACCGGGCCCCCATGCTGCGGCACAGCATACAGTAGCTCATACATTACCATCTCCTGCAGCGCGCGCTTCCTCCATCTCCCGCCCGGCTTGTTGCTGTAGTGTCATGTGACGCGCCAGTCACATGACACTACAGGAAGATGCCGGCTGGGATATGGAGGAGCCGCGCGCTGCAGGAGATGGTAATGTATGAGCTACTGTATGCTGTGCCGCAGCATGGGGGCCCGGTACTAGGCGGGGGGGCTGTATACCACTGCCGGGGGCCGCCAGGGGCTGTGTGGGGCAATATGCACTGCATCCCCTTGCCGGGGATGGACAGGGGGATGCGTGCATATTAATGAGGCGGGCCCACGTGACCGCGCGGTGTCACTGCAGCCCCCTCCTGCCTCCTCCTGTCCCCAGTCAGAGCCCCCGTCCCCGTCACACTCAGCACCCTCGTCACACTCACACTATATACTCGTGTATAAGCCGAGGGGGGACTTTTCAGCCCAATTTTTGGGCTGAAAAAGTCGGCTTATACACGAGTATATACGGTATATGTTTTACATAATGCCCCTATTCCCACAAGGAAAGTTTAAACAACTTAAAACCCTGTTCAGAAGCCTGATTTGGGGGTCAAAGCAGGCAAGGCTTAGCCTGGAATTGTTACAACGGCCTAAAGATGTTGGAGGGCCAGCACTGCCCAATCTGGGCATATACTTCCTTGCAGGCCAATGTTAACACTTAAGGGGGTGGGCACACAGGGCCACATGCAGCTCCATTAAGCGTATCTTGGAGGCTATGACGGAGAGATGCCCATTGATACAAAGCCTAGAGGATGGTTCAATGGGAACGCTTGGAAGGACTTACCCCAACTCTGACATTAATACACAAAATTTGGGGGAGACTTAAACAGATTAGAGGGGTGACCCTACTGACAATACTCACTGATATGGAATAACAACAATTTACCTGAATTTATGGCAATGGGGTGCTTAAGTGAGTAGCAGGCTAATGGAATCCAGTATGTTTACCATATATTAGACCAGAAGGGGCTGAATACCTTTCAGAGGTTACAGGAGGAGTATAGTCTACGAGCCACGGGTGGATACCAGTATGCACAGATGAAACATGCATTTGTAGCTCAAAACAAAGATGGGAACATGTCTATTCAACAGAATATTGTACTGGACTATGTGTGTGGGGAGGGCTCCATGAGAAGAGTGATCTCTACGGTATATGGCGACCTACTGCACACGTTTCTGCATCAATATCTGATAAGGGCCAGGAAGTTGGAAGTAGGGGACTTGGAGGATGACACCTGGATTTCCATTCTGGAGTGGGTACCGAGACTATCTTTAAGCGAGCCTGGAAGGCTATCCCAGCTATTAATAGTGCATAGAGTCTACAGATTGCTGGACTTTTTATTTATGGCAGGCTTGAGATCCACTTTAGCGTGTCCTAGATGTGGGAATGAGGGAGCAGGGATTTACCATATGATGTGGACGTGTCCATGACTAGCATCCTATTGGTTAATGGTCATTACTAGACTGGAGGGGCGTATGGATGTGTGATCCCGAGGGACCCGATGGTGTGTCTGTTGGAATGTGTGGAGGAAATTCCTGTGGATAATAACCTGAAAGTGGCTATTGCAAGGTTGCTATATCTGGCTAGGAAGCTCATTGCTAGATGCTGGATCAGGGAGGAACCACCATCTAGGAGCGAATTCCTCAGGCAAGCTGTATATATTTCCCGGATGGAAAATGGGATATACAAAAAAAGAGGGGAAATGAGTATGTATGAGAAGCTGTGGTATCCATGGTTGGACTACGGGTCGGATGGATAGTTTGATAGGTTGGAATATGAGATTATGCTTTGGAAATGGGAATAAATTGGACTTTAAAGTACTGTCATCCTATTGTGTCTTTTCCTTCTGTATTGAACCACGGATGTGTCGGTATACCTGCTGTCTAAGGGAGGGGGGATGTGAGAGTTCGGGGTTGGGTATATATAACAATATATAGAAAATGTATATGTTCTGGATGAATAATTTTGTTATGTGCACTTTTGCATTAATAAAATATACCTGATTTAAAAAACTATGTAAAAGAGACTAAAAGCTGATCTGCAATGCCCGCCAGTAGCCACTGCACATTGTTAATGCTAACTGGACCAATATTTACTTTAAGGAGCCTAATATAAAAGTATATTGGTCAATAACCTGATCTTTTCTCTTTTTTAGATTAAGGACTTTTTACATCACCTAAAACCTATCAATGTGTATCCAAGTGTGATTCCAGTTGGGAGAACATTAGCGTATGTTGAGGAGATGTGAGTAAAAAATATGTAGTTTAAGATTTCTCACAATTTGGACAAGCAAATGGTTTTCTAATTACTTGTGCTATTGGTTTACAAATAGTTGTAGAAAAAGTATGTGAACTCCTGTGAAATACCTATTTATGTTCATAGACTACTAATAAAATATGGGCTGAATGTCCTTAAAGTCCTAAGTAAGACATACCCAATATAACTAAAGAAATAATACAAATAGCGTTGTAGTATTCCTGCCATTAAGGTGGGGTGGTTGTCTGACACTGAAATAAAAACAAATATATCGGCATTGTTTTAAAATGCTAAACAGAGACATGCTTATCTGCCAGCTCCCTTCCCCTTCCCCGTGAAGAGCATGCTGGAACAGAGGCCAGACGGAGTCCAAAGTGACTCCATCTTCCTCATTATAGTAAATCCAAGGATAAGAAAGGGTACTCCACTGCGCTGCCAAAATCATCAGGAGGTAGAATGACAATTGATTTGTCAATGCGTTTTAAAGCCTCTTAGGGTGCTTTCACATCTGCGTTTTTCGTAATTCGCGGCAGATGCGGTGAAAAAACCGCATCTGCCGCGTTTACCGCATAACCGTTCCACTTGCGGCGCGGTTGCGGTTTTTTCTATGCAATGTATAGGGGGACTTGCGGCAGATGCGGCAAGTGCGGTTTTGCACTTGCGGCAGGTGCGGCCGCGAAAAAAACCGCAGCTTGCTGCGGTTTTTTTCGCGGCCGCACCTGCCGCAAGTGCAAAACCGCACTTGCCGCATCTGCCGCAAGTCCCCCTATACATTGCATAGAAAAAACCGCAACCGCGCCGCAAGTGGAACGGTTATGCGGTAAACGCGGCAGATGCGGTTTTTTCACCGCATCTGCCGCGAATTACGAAAAACGCAGATGTGAAAGCACCCTTAGATTATAGTATTTTGCCAGTTAAATGTTCCCTGCTGCAATGTGTACTGGTCAGCGCATCCTCCTTCACACTAGAAGAATTCACTGTTTTTAGATATTTTTGGGGATCTGCAGCAGCTGTTGCATGCGTTTTCAATGGTTGTGACTTGTACAACCACACAAGGTGAGCTCAGTCTAGTGTTTCTTGCTAGATTATACATCAGATAAGATCCTATTGCGCTTTTTAGCCCTCCAGTTCCTTCTTTCTGCCTCATAATATAGCGAGTGGATCTGTCAGACGGTTTTGTCGGAATCACATTTTTTTGAGATTTAGATGAAATCCTGATGAAAGTGCTCAGTGTAGAGTGCAGGAAAAATGTGATCCTACCTTTTATTCTGTTTTTCAAAGGCCAAATGGCAAAATCAACAGTAGGACAGAAATTGTTTTTGTTAATATTATATATATTTTTCTATGTTGTTCACTGAGCAGTATAAGTGGCAAGACAATTTTAGGCTAGGGCTCCGCTAAAATCTTGGTCACGATGCAAGTTCCATATAGCACTACTACAACCCAGCGTACAGTACTGCAACCAAGGTGGAAAAAGTCAGACCCAATTGTATCCATTGAAAACCAATTACATAGTGATCTTTGACTGCACAATCTGTACTGCACAGTCAGTGCTTTATTCATTGGGTCACTGCGATCACTGTGATATCAGATTTATACATTTATACAGGTTTGGGCTTTTTTGCTACTTTTCCATTTTTTCTACATAAAACTTGTTTCTGCATCACTTTTTATTTTGTGACAGAGGGCTAGTTTTACAGGACATGTTGGCTTTTTTTCATTGATACCATTCTTCTTTCATATAACTTATTAATTGTTTTTTATTCCACGTCTTGTGTTGCAGTATGATGGAATAACAGCACTTTGTCCTTTTTTATGTTTTTTTTTTTTTATTCTTAAGTTATTATATATTTTTTCATTTACAGTGTTCACTGCACAGTTTTAGTAGAGAGACAGTTTAGAGGGGAGCTCTGGGCAGAGAAACATTTTTAGTACTGTCCCTGCCCTCTTACATGAAGCAGAGCTGCGCACTGCAGTTCTAGGATCTATAAATCGCTTCTAAATCTATGAAACTATACCTGCTCTTTTGCTCTCACCCCTCCCTAAGGGGTGAGAGAAAATCAGCTTCATACCTCTGGTGAGTATATGAGATGTGTCCAGGGTATGGACCCTGGGGCTCCAGGATCATCCTACATTTTAGCCCCCTCACACTTCTGTATGGGCAATACCGTAGAGAAAGCTCACACGTAATCTGCACCCAAGAACACTGCAAATGCTGCAATAATGCTGAGAAAAATGCAAGAGTTGATATACTGCAGATGTGAAAAATAGTTTGTAGGTTCATATCTGCAAGGCAAAAATCCATATCCATGGTGCTACAGTTTGAGGGGACATGAATGTACCAACTTCAGTAGGGGAGGAGAGACCATGCCAATGCTGAATTGATCAGTGCAGTGCTCTACTTCTGCTCCTAGCCTCATACATGACAGCACACAATATGCACCATTGTACGGCAGAAGATTACAGTGTGTATGTCTATCTGCCTGGTTACATAATTGATATTTGAAGCCAGTACACCCCTGTCACATTACATAGGATGGTATATCAGGGGCAGGATTGTAATGTGACCAAGGGGCTGGTGGTAACACCCCCTGCCCATACAGAAGTGTGAGGGGATTGGAATGTAGGATGATCCTGCAGCTCCAAGCATCCACGCCCTGACACACCTCCTCTTCGCACCAGCAGCATGAGGCTGATATTCTCGGACCCCTGAGGTTGGGTGATAGCAAATGAGCAGGTATGATTTTACTGATTTTTAAGCGATCTATTGATCCTAGAACTGCAGTGCCCATGTCTGGTTCATCATATAGGAGGGCAGGGAGTGTACTACAAAGTTTTCTCTCTCCGGAGTTCCCCTTTAATAGCTTGTATAGTTCTGGGCGTGGTGATACCAAATATGTGTGCTCTTTGACAATTTTGTTATTTTTTTTAACTTGCCTGATTAACCCTTTGTGTTCAAATTGGCAAAAAAAAATACTGGCCATTAGATGTCTGCATTTTGTGTACTTATGTAGCGCTTGGGTACTTTACTTTGTGCCATGTGTCCTACAGCTTGAAGCCATTTTGTAGATCTTATTCAGAAAGCACAGAAGTCAAGTACAAGCCACTGGGTAGCTTGAAAAGATCGAGAAACTTGAGTTTGAACGAAACAGGTGAGACTATTCATAGAAATGTATGTTTGTACTTACTAAAAAATTTTTGTTAAATTATTAAATCTAATATATAAAGATGTGTGTGACATAGGCCCACCCACTCCATATAGCAACACCCACCCCACATAGCCCTGTCCCAGAAATATGTGGAGGGATGGAGTTATGAAGGGGCAGAGCTATGTAGAGTGGGCGTGGCTAAGTGTAATGGCAGAGCTATGAAGGGGTGAAGCTACCAGGAGGGGCGGAGCTATGATGCATACCTACACATACAGAATTACCATATATGGGCAATATTGCGCCTACTCCACATAGCGCAGCCCTGGAACTATGTGGAGAGGTGGAGTTATGAAGAGGCAGGGCTATACTCAGGGGCAGATATGTGTAGTGGGCATAGCTATGTATGAGGGCTTAGCTATGATACATACACACACATACATATATTACATACATATATTACCATATATGGGCATTACAACCATATATGGGCATTATGCCCAGGCAACAACGGGATGTACAGCTAGTATATAAATATTTTGAATGGGGTTGACCAGGACTATGGTATTGATGACATATACACCTGATATCACTAAGGATGCTTTCACATCAGTGTCTTTCCCATTTGTGGCAGATCTGGCAGCTTTGTCACATCTACCGCGTACCGGCTCACTTTCAGCAAGCTCCATTCTATGGGACTTGCGGTAAGGTGCGGCAGTTGTGGTTTTGCCAAATCCGTCACTTGCAGCGAAGGAAAAAAGCCGCTGCTAGCAGCATCATTGTTTGGTATTTTTTTTGCGCTGCCGCAAGTGCCGGATTTGTGAGATCCGGCAAAACCGCACTTATCTCCTCAGGGAGGGGAAGGGAAGGGAAAATGCTTCACCGGAATAACCACAGCCGCTGGTGCACGGATGGACCCCCAATGCAATCCACGATAATGAAGTAAAAGAATCCAGCACCTGACCATGTCTCCAATGTCTTGGAATGTATTTTATTTGTGCATCAAAGTGTAAAACAAATGACATGGGACAGCAGTCCCACCGAACCGCTGGATGCGTTTCGGACAAGAGTCCTTTATCAACAACCAGCTGTTGATAAAGGACTCTTGTCCGAAATGCGTCCAGCGGTGTGGTGGGACTGCTGCCCCATGTAATTTGTTTTACACTTTGATGCACAAATAAAATACATTCCAAGACATTGGAGACATGGTCAGGTGCTTTTACTTCAAAACTGCAGCACCTGACCGCAAGTCCCATAGAGAAAGAATGGGACTTCCCGCAAGTCAGCCGTTACGCAGATGTGGCAAAACCTGCCGGATCTGCCGCGAATTACAAAAAATGCTGATGTGAAAAGTCCCTAAAAATCAGCTGATATCAGTCACTTCAATAGCAGCTTAGTACTTGGGAATGGCCAGTACACGGTCTGCAGAGCCGTGCTATTGTAACCTGATCAATAGGTATCAAATGTCACCCCGATCTAGCATTGATGACGTATCCTATTGAGCCCTGACTGTCAGTCTGTAAGTACAGCAGTGGACACTTGAAGCTTGGCCAATTTACAGTAATTGATGATTATCCTTATACATAACAAAGGCTACCAAATCCACCTTTTGGGGCAGGATCAGCCAGCAGATGATGTGGTGAAGTAGGGGATGAGAAGAATTGGCATATTGGATTAAAATATCCAGTTCTTTTTGTTTTTAGGAGAGCTTGTAGCCATAGGTTTCTTACAGCTGCTTCTTCCCTTCTCAGTTTAGAACACGGGAACACTTAGCCGATTCTATGTATGGAGGGGGATGAGGCAGCTGTAATGGCAGAAAGACTCTTTGGGCTACCAAGTATTGAGGGTTGTATAAGCATCTTATCTTAACGGAGTACAAAGTTTAGAAATAAAAAATATAGTTGTCCTCACTTTTTATAGCATTTTCTACATAATTTTGTAGACATACTGCAGAGAGCTACATTTCTGCTGATCAATTCCTTCTCCAGCTAATTGCCAAATGTTGCTTTCATTAACCAGACTGAGTTTTACTTGCCCTCCCCGGGTCCACCACTGCCTGCTTTGTTGATTGGCTGCAGTGTCACATTGATAGTGTTGCGGTTAAGTCATTGAACTTGTTAATTGGTTGCAGCGCTGTTGAGGTGTCATCAGTGCTGCAGCCAATTAAAGGGAATCTATCAGGTTTTTGCCACCTACTTTGGGAGTATCATGACATAAAGAAATAGACCCCGATTCCAGTGATGTCACTGGTTACTTGGTGTAGTTTTGGATAAAACTAACTGTTTCATCAGCAGATCATCATCATTAGAGGACTAGTAAACCTTCTCCCAAGTAGTCAAGCATATTCATGAGCATGGTTTATCCCTGCCCCAACACCGATTTGATCTTTCTGTGTACACTGTGCATAGACAATAAGCTGTAAGCTGTCAATAAGTGGTGGGGTCGTGGGTATACACAGCTTAGCATTTGGAGAACTGGTAGGTATGCAACAGATAAAATCCCTGTTTTATTAAAATGACAGGTAAGCAGCTCAGGTAATGACACTTTGCTGGAATTGGAGTCTCTGTCCCTATGTTAGGCTACTCTCAGATGGGGTAGCAAATACCTGCTTACAAATTCCCTTTAGCAACAACCAGAGAGGCAGTGCTTGAGTACTATTGTTTTATACATCACTAATGGGACAACTCTTTGAATTCAGCCAACTTTAGCCATGATGGCCATATTTGGACAGGTGTCTCTGAATAGTAAAACAATGTACTTCAACTCCAGAATTTGCTAAATCTTTTTGAAGGGCCTTTGCACTCAAGCTGTGGCTGTGTTTTGGCTCTCATGCAATCCTACGAGCAGATGTCACTGAAACTTTGCTTGGTCTTCCAGACCTTATCTTGACCTCCACTATTCCTTTTAACTGCCATTTCTTAATTACATTTCAAACCGAGGAAAGGGCAACTTGAAAACACTGTGCTACATTCTTATAAACTTCTCCTGCGTTGTGGGCCTCCACCATTTTGAGATTGCTAGGTAGCTGCTTAGAAGAACCCATGGCTGCTGTTTTTTGGCACAAGGTTACAGGAGGCTTGGTTTTTACAAAGCTGTGAAATTGTCATCACGTAGCCTTTCCTAATGATAGTAGTGAACAAGCCATAACCATAACAGACTAATTAATGTTTGAAACCTTGGTCAAAGTTATCTGATCACACAAATCTATAAGGGTGCCCAAACTTTTGCATCAGCCCATTTTCCTTTTTTATAATGTTAAAGATGATTTTTTTTATGCTTAAAATACAAAGGAAATGTGTAATCTTTAACCAAATGCCTTTTAGAGACCATTTCATCTTCAAATTCCTTAACTGTTTGCAATAACAATAATTTTAATCGGGTGTTGAAATGTCAAATCTGCCACTGTATACTATGATTGATTTTTCCCTTGAAACAATTTTGTATCCTAGTAACGAAATCATTGCCAATTCGCTGCTTCACATGACGTTGTACATTAATGTTTTGCAGATGCAGATGGTACTGATGGATTATTTGATGATTATCCATTAAATTATTTGAAACACAAAATTCTTAAAGATGACAAATGGACATCCGAACATGTGTCAGTAAGCTGTGGAGATAACAATCCTGTAGCAATCTGCAATACTATCCCGGTGCCTATTGGTGCACTAGCTGATTTTGTAGAGTGTGAGGAATCAAATGGAGAAGATGATGATGATGAAGAGGAGGAGGAAGAAGCAGCGGACCTGAAATTGGTAAATCTTGGTCCGGGTACAAGGGCACCATCAGAATCCACAGATTACTCTGAAAGGGATAGACTACCTAAACAATTGCCGGCAACTACCACTATGGCAGAAAACATTTCACCTCAATGGAATCTCTTCTTTAATTCTCATCCTGTTGAAGGAGACAATGAACAAAACACAGAAACGTCTGAGGATGAAAGGGAGAAAAATTCTCAGTCACCAAAAATATTCAGTGACTCAGATGATTCAACTCATATACCGTCTGTAAACTCCTCCCAGTCCACCCACATCTCTGAGCAAGGCAGCCAAGGATGGGACAATCAGGCGGACACCGTGCTGCTGTCATCTCAAGAGCGGCGAGCTGCTGATCCGCACTGTATGAATGGAGGGGCCAGTCTTCTTATAGCTGCTACACTGATTGAAGACCCCAACCCACAAGGTGATGGTGAGAATGGAGATGGGAAAGGAGCAAGTGAGAAAAAAGACTGTAAACTGAGTAAACAAATGGGGGACCAAGTAACTCTTCATGCTGATAGTAGTTCTTCTGACTTTGAGATTCCATCCACACCTGGAGCTGAGCAGCCGCAGCCTGAGAAACTGCACTACCTGTATGAGCGCCTGGCCACTGGAGACGTGAACTTGTGCCTTCCATATAAACCATTCAGTCCCGAGCCATCCTAGTTATGTCACTATACCATTCAATTCAGTACTGTTATTTTACTTTCACCTGCAAGCAAACACCTATCTGTAGGGGGCCCATACAATTATCAACAGTTTAGTTATTTTATTATGTTTTTTGTGCTTTACCTTGTTTGATATGTGATCTAATAAGGACAGTCACTTCTGTTATTTATTCTATAAATATAGTAAAATTAAGTTTGTTTCTTAAGAGCAGGGCTCTACTCATAACACTTGGATATATAAGTATGTTGCTGTCCCTCCCCTTGAGGATTATGGTATCAGCCAAAATTTTATTGTATAATCAAACATTCCCACAATTTTCCAATATACTTTGTGCCAATTGGTAATAATCATCAAGAGCTTTGCTTGCAGTCATTCATCAGGAATTTCTTCCCAGGTGCCAAAATTCGGAGCATGGGTTATTTGATGGATCTCTGTGCACATGGCTTTGTTGGTCACTGCTCTGATGGCCGCACTGTAACAGACTATGCATTGGGTCAGATTTTACTTACAGTAAACAATGAAGTTTCCTATTGAATGACCGCAAGCAGAGATCCTAAAAATGGTCAGACTTAAATATAATGTGTTAAATTATATTTTTGTAATTGCTAAAATCAGACAACTCTTGTGTTTTATGTACCAAGGTTTCTATTAAAAAGTTTACATAAAGGTATGTACCATATTTGCAGATTTTGCCCTGAAAAGATATTTAGAGCGTGGGACCCAAATTATCAAAGCTTTTGCTCCAGACCTTTGGCATTAAGAGCTGCAAAATGTTTACGCTGCAAAAACACTTTGACTTTTGCCATTTTTATACCATTTATAACCACTTCTAACACAGTGGCCTTGATTATCATATTCATGATTAGTGGTTGATACCTTTTAATGGTTAACTGAAAAGATGGTAGGAAAAGGCAAAGCAACTTTCAAGACTCTATGGCCTCTTCATCAGGCTTATAATGACACAAATTCTGAAGACACACACATATATACATATGCAGGGGGGGATAATGCAGTAAATACGACAGGTGATGTGAAGCAGAGAATAGTGGCCAGTCTTGGGAGGGGGGAGAGAACAGTATTTTCATATCCAATATTGTGTGATCAGGCCTACAAAAGTGTTTAGGTACAGGTAAATCTGTTCTTCTTTTATTGTGTGGCGATGAGAGTTCATCCTAGTTCTGAGTTGTTGTTCAGTCTCCCCTACATATAGATTCCCGCTCACACATTTAGTACATATAATTAAGTACACCACATTGCTTGTGGTGCCATACCCAATATTGTGTGATCAGGCTAAAATACTAGTTCTGAAAGGTAACTTCAGATAAAATACTAGTTCTGAAAGGTAACTTCAGATCACAGAGAATCAGGAGAGTGTGGGAATATAACCTGATGATGAACTTTAACAAGTTGAAAGCAGGAATGAATGTCTCGCATGGATTTATGTCTTTCTACATTCATTGAGAAGTTTTCAGGTCTCGACCAACCACTAATCAAAGCACAATAAAACTATCTGTGCCTCTTATCTCGGAACTCTGATTTTACTTCCCCTGCTGTTCTCTCCCCCCTCCCAAGACTGGCCATTACTCTCTGCTTCAAGTCACCTGTCGTATTTACTGCATTATTCCACCCTTTGTGTGTCTTCAGAATTTGTGTCATTATGCGCCTGATGAATAGGCCATAGTCTCGAAAGCTTGCCTTGCTTTTTCTTACCATCCTCTCAGTTAGCCATTAAAAGGTATCGACCACTGAGGACACTCAGATTCTAATATTTTGCTATCTACTGGCTAACACGGTACAAACATTGTCTACCTCATCATGAGTAGCGGTGGCATTCCTTATCCTACTAATCTTACTCCAGTCTCATACTGGACTAAGTCTTGTGGCAAGGCACACAACACAGAACCTTGCCTCATTTTTTAGGAAGCATCTTGCACTCCATCCCGCCCCTCCATCAAGACCAGAATGAAGAACCAATGAGCATTTTTCATTAACGTTTTTGCGCAACGAGTTTCAGAAAAATTGTAAGACTCTTGTCATTTGTACAAAATGAAATCAGATGTGCTTTGACATTCCTTACACTTGAAATCTTAGTTTTGGCAGTGACTGGAATAAGGTTTTCAGCCAGGTGCATGCCATTTGTCAGACACTCCTGATTCATTAATAGGTATGCACCTCTTAATGAATTAGGAGCTGTGGCTCCATCCTGCCCCCTCAAAGACCGCTGTGAAAATCGCCGGTATTGATGAATCAGGGCATATATGCACACTGGTGAGAATACATCCATGTAGAAAGAAAAACAAGCAAGAAAAAAACTTTTAAAGCACATTGGAAGATAGAAAAAAATATCAAACTTTAATATTTGAGCTTCAATATGTTTTTCTCTACTGCAGACGTCCCCAACCTTTCTGATGTTGGGATACACATCTAGCTCTGGGAGAGGTTCGCGAGCTACATCCAGCTCCTGCATATACCAAGATCCAGAGGTTCCTACCTTACCGATATCCAGGTCTATATGGAGCTACTTATAAAAGTCTTTTTTTTTTTCTTACCACAGCATTACTTTGGTCAGTCGACCATTGCACTCATGCAAGGTGCAGCTTTGCCTTGATTATAAAGGGAAGGCATTACTAGTGCAGGACACCAGCCTCCAATCGCTAAACACCTCCTTAATCTTGGAGGGCAGCGACCACTGGCTGTCCTGCACAATGAATAGGATTCACATAGGACGCTGTTCACACAGGTTACTGCAATGTGTGCCCAGCCTCTTACATTAGCCCCTATCTCAGTGGGCGGGCTGTTCCTGGCACTACAACACTATCTGCCAGAACAAACATCCTATATGGCCTAGCTGCACCCTGCAATATAAGGAGTGCAAAAAAAAAAACCAATGATAATTCAAGAAATTGTGGGGTATTAGTTTGTCTTTTAGTCCAAAACACGTAAGCTTGTGACCCACTTCACGGGTCCCCACTTATCACAAGTCCTAGCCACTAAATCAGTGTCCAAAATCCGCAAAGGACAAAATTATAAAAACAATTTCTTACCACAGCATTACTTTGGTCAGTCGACCATTGCACTCATGCAAGGTGCAGCTTGTGGGAACACATTGCAGTAACCTGTGTGAACAGCGTCCCATGTGAATCCTATTCACTGAGCAGAACAGCCAGTGGTTCGCTGCCCTCCAAGTTTAAGGAGGTGTTTAGTGATTGGAGGCTGGTGTCCTGCACTAGTAATGCCTTCCCTTTATAATCAAGGCAAAGCTGCACCTTGCATGAGTGCAATGGTTGACTGACCAAAGTAATTTTGTGGTAAGAAAAAATTCAAATTTTGTCCTTTGCGGATTTTGGACACTGATTTAGTGGCTAGGACTTGTGATAAGTGGGTCACAAGCTTACGTGTTTTGTACTTATTAAAAGAAGATCTCTCGATGGTGACTTCCAAACTGGAAGACAGCCGTGAGCCTCACATCACTGGTCCCCAAGCCACATGTAGCTCCTGAGCTACTGGTTGGGGAGCACTGCTCTACTATGTAATTACATTAATGAAGGATACAGAAGCAATGTCTGCTGCTTTTGACATTCCATTATAGATCACCTATGTTTTTCAGGCTATTACGGTAAGTTGGGAATCAGGATCCATGTTTGGACAAGCCTATGAGGCTGATGAGTTCAGGTCAGGAGACCCGTTACTAGTTTGTATATCACAAACCATGTTTCACAGATGTCTGGACGTTCAGATAACACTTATTTTTTAAAATCACTCAGAAATCTGTTTAGGCATCTAATAATTTAGTGAGCAGGAAAAAATGGTACAATACTGCTGATTCTCCTGCATCCAAATGTCCATACAGAATTCTGCAAAATCTGACTGTTCAGGATGCAAATAAACAGCACAGTTCAGATGTGTCATTTTCACCTTTGCGCACTTTATACCAGACTTGTATAGTTTTACTTCGTTTGTATTCTATTAAGTAAATTGTTGAAAAAAAAAGTCACCAAAATGAGAATCATAAGTTTTACAATAGTCAGCGGAGGGCTTTGTTTTTTTGCATGGCAAGATGGAAACAAAATGTACATTTTTTTTTTCTTCTTTTTTTTTTCACCATTCACAATTCGATATTAAGTTAATATTATGACAACATTGCCAAATTTATATAGTTTACATTTTTTTGTTATTTTTGCAGAATAAGTTACTTAAAGTGACCCAACAAGCAGGTTTTTGGTCTATGAAGTAAAGCCAGTGCCATGCATGCGCTAACATGCTGAATCAAATGAAACCTTGAGATGAAATTGCCGATGGATTGCCAAAAAAATCTTTTAAACTTGCAGAAACGTTTGCAGCATGGCGGGACTTTGTCGATCGGGTCCTCACGTATATGTTCCTCCTCCTGGATTGTGCCTCCTTTTATTTAAAATTTGTGCCATGATGCCACTGCCACTTCTGCAGGCACGTGCGCATTGTTACTTTAATAGTGACATCATTAAAATTACATGTGTACCACAATCTCCGGCGCCATTGCAATGACAACAGAGTGGAAACGACGGAGTGGCAGGGGCGTGTGCACAGATAATAAAAAAAAAAAAACTACGCACGTGCAGATGCTGTTCATATACAGTATGTCTCTGCTGCCATCACTAAAATGGTGCCAGAGATCGCACTACAGCTTGCCATAACTAGTGCCATTTTAATTACCGTATATACTCGCGTATAAGCCGAGTTTTTCAGCCCAAAAATTGGGCTGAAAAGTCCCCCCCTCGGCTTATACGCGAGTCACTGTATACTGTATACACTGTATACAGTGTATACAGTATACAGCCCCCCCATCAGTATACAGGCCCCCCTGCCTTGTGCACAATCCTGTAAAGGAAAGAGATTAGTATACTTATCACTGTCCCGCTGCCGCTGTCCCGCCGCCGCCATCGCGTTCCTCCGTCTTCTTCCGGCTTCCTCCGGTCGACGCAGGCAATGACGTCATTGTCTGCGCGACCGAGGAGGAAACCGGAAGAAGACGGAGGAGCGCGATGGCGGCGGCGGGACAGCGGCAGCGGGACAGTGATAAGTATACTAATCTCTTCCTTTACAGGATTGTGCACAAGGCGGGGGGCCTGTATACTGATGGGGGGGCTGTATACTACCTCTGGGGCTGCTGTATACTACCACTGGGGCTGTATATACCACTGGGGCTGCGTGTATACTACCAATGGGGCTGTATATACCTCTGGGGCTGCTGTATACTGATGGTGGGGCTGTATACTACCTCTGGGGCTGCTGTATACTACCACTGGGGCTGTGTATACCACTGGGGCTGCTGTATACTACCACTGGGGCTGTAAATACCTCTGGGGCTGCTGTATACTACCACTGGGGCTGTGTATACCACTGGGGCTGCGTGTATACTACCACTGGGGCTGTATATACCTCTGGGGCTGCTGTATACTGGTAGGGGGGCTGTATACTACCTCTGGGGCTGCTGTATACTACCACTGGGGCTGTATATACCACTGGGGCTGCTGTATACTACCACTGGGGCTGTATATACCTCTGGGGCTGCTGTATACTGATGGGGGGGGCTGTATACTACCTCCGGGGCTGCTGTATACTACCACTGGGTCTGCTGTATATACCTCCGGGGCTGCTGTATACTAACTACTGGGGCTGCTGCTGTATATACCACTGGGGCTGCTGCTGTATATACCACTGGGGCTGCTGCTGTATACTACCACTGGGGCTGCTGTATATACCTCTGGAGCTGCTGTATACCACACTGCTGGGGGCTGTATACCTGTGCTGGGGTCCACCCTCGGCTTATACACGAGTCAATAGGTTTTCCCAGGTTTTGGGGGCAAAAGTAGGGGGGTCGGCTTATACACGGGTCGGCTTATACACGAGTATATACGGTACATAACTTTTACAATACCAATGTGCACGCGCTGATAGAAGTGGCAATGGTGGCGCGGCGCAAAATTTAAATAAAGAAAGGAGGGACCGGACAAGAGGAAGAAGAACAATATACAAGAGGACATCACCCACAAATGCCCACCCTGCCGCACAAATCAGTCAAGTGGTAAAGACATTTCTGCAAGTATCAAAAGGTGGGTTTTTTTGTTTTTTTTTGTTTTTTTTTAAGCAAATCCATCATTTCAAATATCTACTAATATTACAATTGGATTCAGCATGCTAGTGCCTGTAGGTTACTAGTTTTACGTCATAGACAAAATTCCTTCTGGTTGGTTCCCTTTAGGTAAAACAAATTTTTATGTTGCTTTATTTTGAGGCCTATGACTTTATATATATTCTTTTTTTATATATATAAATATATATATATATAGCTGTAAGGGTGCTTTCACACTAGCATTTTTTTCAAATCGCGGCAGATGCGGTGAAAAAACCACATCTGCCGCGATTACCGCATAACCGCGACACTTGCGGCATACTTGCGACAAGCCCCATGCAATGTCTATGGGGCTTGCGGTAAGGGTGCGGCAGATGCGGCAAGTGCGGTTTCGGCAGGTGGGGCCGCGAAAAAAACTGCTGCAAGCCGTGGTTTTTTTCGCGGCCGCACCCTTACCGCAAGCCCCATAGACATTGCATGGGGCTTGCCGCAAGTGTCGCGGTTATGCGGTAATCGCGGCAGATGCGTTTTTTTTCACCGCATCTGCCGCGATTTGGAAAAAAACGCTGATGTGAAAGGGGCCTAAGAGACTTTTTTTTTTTTTTTTTAGCTGGACAATGTATCAGTAATGGTACAATTTTGGGGGGAATGTACAGCTTTTTGGATCACTTTTTTTTTTTTTTTTGCTAGGATAAACTGGAATTGGTTTTTTTTTCCCAGTAAATATGTTTATTCTTTTTCAAATGGTCATAAAGGAGAAAAAGATGACAATTCTAACAAAAAGAATTACACAGTCATACATAGTCCAGGGTGTAGCAAAAATCGCAGTCCATTGCCAAGGCAAGACCCCGGCATCAATCTCTAACGGCCATGACACATATAATTCTCCAATTATTTCACATCATAAAGAATCATGAAATTAAATGGAAGCAGTTTCCAACAGCCAACTAAACATCACCAGCATCCCTGCGGACCATAAAAGTAAGAAAAAAGAAGAAAGGTAAAGTGAAAAGACAAGGAAGGGAAGGACAGAAGGGATGTAGGGGTGGAAAAGAAGGGAGAGGGTGGGAGGGAAGGGGAAGCCTGGTTGACCAAGCTCAAGAAGTAACAGAGGACCGCAACAGCCAGTCCACAAACTCTGGACTCTCCTTAAAAGAATGCCAGAGAAACCATGTGCTGCCCCTGTCTGATCCAGTGCCATGATCATCGGCCATCAGAGACTCAATACGACTCAGTTTATTCATCTCCGCTATCCACTCCAGCATGGAAGGGACCTCAGTCAACCTCCAATCTCTAGGAATGACAGCTCTAGCTGCCAATAAACAGAACCTCAAAATTCCCCTCTTTACTGAGGATACAGAGGTAGGAATCAAGGACAGGAGGGCAATCTGGGGGGAAGACATCAGGTGAAAGGCCTCAAAGACCAGACCCCAGAAGGGTTGGAGGAGATCGCACCACCACCAGATATGGAGCATAAAGCCCCTCTCTATCCCACATCTCCAGCAAGCATCTGAGACTCCTTGGTCAAGCCTGTGGAGGAAAATGGGGCAACGGTACCAACGTGTTAAAATTTTGTAGTTCTGTTCTTGAGCAGCACATGAGACTGTCATTTTATGAGCGAGTACAAAGATTTTCTCCTTCGCCTCATTGGGGGACACAGGACCGTGGGTGTTATGCTGCTGTCCACTAGGAGGTGACACTAAGTATACTTCTAAAAAACAAGAAAACAGTGTGGCTCCTCCCCTGCAGTATATACACCCTGGCTGGCTCCAGCCTCACCAGTTTTTGCTTAGTGTCTCAATAGGAGGTAGATGCGGTCCATGGACCACAATAATTAGGTTTTTTTCCTTAGATTTTTAGATCCTTTTTTCCTTTTACAAGACTACTAGAGGGCGACGGTATCTCTGCATACCGATCTCCCAAAACCAACAACAGACGGGAACGCGGAGTGTTACCTCCACGTACCCCCTTCTGCTTCGATGGACTGGAAGCAAGGCGACGGTTCCTCAGCGTTCCGATTTCCTTGTGTTCCGTCTTTTTTTTTCGCCGGCGTTATCCCTACTTCTTCCCTATCCCCTGCGGGACCCAGGCACAGCAACCTTCCAGGATCTTTGGAGCAGATCCTGCCGGACAGGGACGCCAGGCTGACTCTCTCCTCATACTCCTAGGTTTATGAGTCGAGCATTCAAGATGCCCTCCCCATTCCCTGCCAGGGGTTTTGGGTTGAGGTGCCTCCATAAGGTAAGCAGGGCTCCTGAGGGACCCTGCATGCATGTGTTGTCTTCCCTGTGAGCTGCAGGCTGGGCTTCAGCTTTCCCTAGCTCCCATAGCTCTGGCCTGCGGACCTTATTATAGCCCCTGGAGGGCTACAACCTTTACCTTTGGCTCCCCTGCCCTGGGGACCCGGGCTGAGTCCTCCTCTGCAGGGATTCAGGGGGCCGAGGGCACTCGCGGCGGGTCTTTCCCGCACTTCCGCGCCGATGCTCGCTCGTTTTCGGCCTCAGGGGCCTAATCGAGCCCCCGGCTTGCGGCCTACTCCTAAGCCCGCCCCTGTTGCCGCCCCTCGTCGCCGCCCCCGGGTGACGTCATGCGGCCGGGAATTAGAGATCCCGGCCGTGTTACTGGAGGCGGATCTCTTCTCCCTGGCGCGTCTCGCTCATCACGAGACCTCCTGCGCGCCTTTTCTCTGGGAGAGGACGCCCTGGCCGCCATCTTCTGTGCCCAGCACCACGAGGGACGCCCTGTCTCAGGGGGACACCGGACCTGGCCTGCAGTCCACTGGAAGCGGTAAGGGGCACAGCATTCGCTGGTGCCCTCAGTCTGTTTGCATTTTAGCTGTGCTCTCCTCCCTTCAGTGTACTGCACCTGCTGCTTCTTTTCCCAGCAGCATACATAGAGTCTCCTAGGCTGCAGCTCTCCATAACTATGCAGAACTCCAAGAGCAACAAAAAGGGCTCTAAGATGACTACATTCTTTGCCTCTTGCACAACCTGCAAGAACCATCTGCCCAGCGGTCAGACGACCCCTTTCTGCCAGGCCTGTGACCCATCTAATACAGAGCCGGTCAGTACAGCTGCCCCTGCTCCTGAGGTTTCCTCGGAGCCCAGCGCCTCTGCCGCCACTGATAGTCCCCGCGCTACCCCTGATTGGGTGGTCTTCTTGTCTCAGTCCTTAACTCAATCCATGTCTCAATCCATGGACAGACTGACTTCGACTCTGATACAGGCTTTGCATGCCCAGCCCACGGCAGATACCCCTGAGCCCCCTCAGCCCGAACAGGATACCGCTCAGAGACACGATTCTGACCCCAGGGATCAGACACAGGAATCTTCCTCCCACCGGGCCCCTCTTAAGAGAAGGGACCCCCCTCCCTCTCCTTCAGGGAGCTCCCAGGGTTCCCCGTCCCATGACCGGGGTCCAGGGTCCCCTTCGTCTCAGGGTCCATACGATTCTGACCCGGAGCAGGAAATGTCGCTTGACTTGGACAACCCTGACACTCAGTCTATGATTCAGGACCTGATTACGGCCGTCAATCAGACCTGTAAGGTTGATAGCCCCACTTTAGAAGCTCCAGGGTCCGCAATATCATTTAAACGAACAAAGCGGCCACACAAGTTTTTCACGGACCACCATGAGTTCCAGGAACTCATGACCAAGTACAGAAATCACCCGGATAAACGTTTTGGTAACCGGAAAGCCATGGAATCTCGCTATCCTTTCCCCCCTACTGTAAGCCAGAATTGGGCTGAGTCCCCACAGGTTGACCCGCCAGTCTCCCGTCTGGCCACACGCACACTCCTCTCCCTTCCAGACGGATCATCTATCAAGGATCCTACCGACCGTCAGATTGAGCAATTAGCTCGGTCTATTTTTGAGGCTTCTGGCTCGGCGTTGTCCCCTATTTTTGCCTCAGTCTGGGTGGCCAAGGCGGTTACCACCTGGGCATCCTCTCTCCGTGATAATTCTCAATCTCTGGAAGACTCAGAGATGGCTGCCCAGATCTCCGTAGCGGCTGAATATATCCTTCAGGCTTCTCTGGATGCTGCTGCCTGCTCAGCTATTGCAGCAGCTAACGCTATCACCATCCGCAGAGCGCTCTGGCTGCGTGAATGGAAGGCAGACTCAGCCTCCAAGAAATCCCTGACCAGCCTGCCGTATCTCAGCGGACAAATAAAAAGAAAAAATAGTGTTGCGCCACCTGTGGACCTCTCCTGTCTTTAAAGCGGTTGTATTATAAGCAAACTAACCTTTAAAGGTTGTGCCAGATCCGCACAACCAGATTGTGAGCGTAGTTTGTGGCTCAGGCTGCCAGCCTTGGATCTGTAGTGCTCCTGTGTCCTCAATCACCTCTGCTCCTGGCCTCGTGCTGTCCACACTCTCTCTCCAGGGTTAGGTCAGGAAACAGCAGGTTGATCCATTAACCCTATCCCTCCTGCAGCTCTGTCACCGCTTTCCACAATGGAATTAGATTAATAGAATTCAAATAGAATATGCGGTTCTAAGGTAGAGCGCTGGTATGAGACGGGATACTTAGATCTTTATCTCCGTAACTTTATTCATAAAAAGCTCCAGACCACAACATGTTTCGACGTACAGACGTCTTCCTCCGCTTGAGGAAGACGTCTGTACGTCGAAACATGTTGTGGTCTGGAGCTTTTTATGAATAAAGTTACGGAGATAAAGATCTAAGTATCCCGTCTCATACCAGCGCTCTACCTTAGAACCGCATATTCTATTTGAATTCTAAGTATCTCAGCGGACGACTGTTTGGGGAAAAGCTTGACAAGCTGATTTCGGATGCCACCGGAGGGAAGAGCACTTCCCTCCCGCAACACAAGCCGAAACGTCCCCTTTTCAGACGTCAACAGACTCGGTTTAGGTCCTTTCGCAACTCATTTGGATGGTCGACCTCCCGCCCCTCACAGGCTAATACCAGATTCCCACGGAGAGATAGAATCTCGCAGGCTCCGCAGAGAACCTCGACTTCCTGGCAGGCACGCTCCAGACAGTCAAAGTCCAAGGGAGCACGGTCCCAACCATTCTCTTCTTCCTGACTCCTTTCCCCTCCCGGACGATCCCTCCCGAGTAGGCGGCCGCCTCTCCTTTTTTCGGGACATCTGGCTCGCAGTCGTAGACGACAAGTGGGTCAGGGAGGTGATTTCGTCCGGATATTCCATAGAATTTACACACCCGCCCGACCAAACGTTTCTTCCTGTCTTCCCCCCCGAGGTCTCCAAAAAAGGCTCGCGCTTTCTTCAAGGCAGTCGACTCTCTACGGCAGGCAGGAGTCATTGTGCCAGTACCTCCAAACGAAAGGTACACAGGGTTCTACTCGAACCTCTTTGTGGTACCCAAAAAAGACGGGTCGGTGCGGCCGATTCTCGACCTCAAGTTTCTCAACAAATTTATCAGACTGCGTCACTTCCGCATGGAGTCGTTGCGATCCATCATCACTTCAATGGACGAAGGGGAATTTCTCGCGTCGATAGACATCAGGGATGCGTATCTCCACATACCGATCTCTCATGCCCATCAGCGATTCCTACGCTTCGCAGTGGGTCAGGACCATTTCCAGTTCGTAGCTTTGCCGTTCGGCCTCGCCACTGCCCCAAGGGTTTTTACGAAGGTCATGGCCACGGTCATGAAGCTTCTTCATTCCAGGGGAATCATGGTCTTGCCCTATCTGGACGACCTTCTTATCAAGGCACCATCCTTCCCAGACTGCGACGAAAGTGTAAAGATCACCATGGACTTACTCGTCCGTCTAGGCTGGTTGTTAAACCTTTCCAAGTCCTCTCCAATCCCGAGCCAGACCATCACTTTTTTGGGAATGGACTTCGACACTCATCGAGGGCTCGTTCTGCTTCCGCGCGAGAAGGCAGTCGCCTTACGGCAAGGCGTTCGTACTCTTCTACTTCCAAGACCTCATTCCCTTCGCTCAGGAATGAGAGTCCTGGGAAAGATGGTAGCGGCTATGGAGGCGGTGCCGTTCGCTCAGTTGCATCTCAGACCACTCCAACTCGCTCTCCTGTCTCGCTGGAACAGGAATCCGGCTACTCTAGACAGGACCCTGCGACTGACCGCAGCAGTGAAACAGTCTCTTCTTTGGTGGCTCCGTCCTGCCTCTCTCCAGGTGGGAAAGTCCTTCCTGCCGGCACATTGGAACGTTCTGACCACCGATGCCAGCCTAACGGGCTGGGGAGCGGTTCTCAGTCACCACACGGCTCAGGGCAGGTGGTCCCGTCAAGAGACCACTCTTCCCATCAACTTACTGGAGATTCGGGCCATCTTCCTAGCCCTGCGGGACTTCCATCATCTGCTAGCAGGGCGTCACGTGCGAGTCCAGTCAGACAACGCCACGGCGGTGGCATATGTAAACCACCAGGGCGGCACGCGCAGTGCAACAGCAATGCGCGAGGTCCGCCCGATACTGGAATGGGCAGAATCCACGAGATCGGTGATTTCAGCCGTCCACATTCCCGGGGTGGACAATTGGGCGGCAGACTTCCTCAGTCGTCAGGGCATCGCCTCGGGAGAATGGAGCCTGCACCCCGATGTCTTCCAACAAATATGCATCAAGTGGGGGACTCCGGACGTGGACCTGATGGCCTCACGGCTGAACCGCAAGGTGTCCAGGTTTATGGCCCGATGCCACGATCCTCAAGCTCTGGGAGCAGACGCTCTGGTCCAGCCCTGGACTCAATTTCGTCTTTGTTACATCTTCCCTCCGCTTCCCCTCATACCCAGGGTGGTGAAGAAGATCAAAGCGGAGGGTGTGCCAGTCATTCTCGTCGCTCCAGATTGGCCACGTCGCGCATGGTACGCCGATCTGGTCCGTCTTCTCGGCGACTCCCCCTGGCGTCTCCCAGATCGGCCAGATCTACTCTCACAGGGTCCTCTCCTCCACCAGAAATCCTCGGCCCTGAGTTTGACGGCGTGGCCGTTGAGACCTGGGTGTTAACCCAGGCAGGTTTGTCTCCGGATGTCATCACAACCATGCTTAATGCAAGGAAGCCTTCTTCGGCTCGCATTTACCATCGGACTTGGAAGGCCTTCTTCTCCTGGTGTAACTCTCAGAACCGTCCGTCCCTGCAATTCTCATTGCCAGTCATTTTAGGGTTTCTTCAGTCTGGTCTTGACTCCGGTCTTTCCCTAGGTTCTTTGAAGGGACAAGTTTCTGCCTTGTCTGTTCTTTTTCAGCGCAAATTGGCTAACAGATCACAGGTCAGGACCTTTTTACAGGGGGTCTCCCGCCTGGTTCCACCCTACAAGAGGCCTTTGGAAACATGGGATCTGAATCTCGTTCTGGACGCTTTACAGAGGCCTCCTTTTGAACCCCTCAGAGAGGTCCCTCTTCGCATTTTGTCTCAAAAAGTAGTTTTTCTTGTGGCAATTACATCTATTCGGCGCGTGTCGGAACTGGCAGCTCTTTCCTGCAAGTCTCCTTTTCTCTCTTTCCATCAGGACAGGGTTGTGTTACGCCCTGTTCCGTCCTTCCTTCCCAAGGTAGTGTCCTCGTTTCATTTGAATCAGGACATAACTCTGCCGTCTTTCTGTCCAGCGCCGGTTCATCGTGTGGAGAGGGCCTTGCATTCGCTGGATTTGGTTCGGGCTCTTCGCCTCTACATTTCAAGGACGGCGGTTTTTCGGAAGTCTGATTCTCTGTTTATTCTTCCAGAAGGAGCCCGTAAAGGAATGCCTGCATCCAAGGCTACCCTGGCCAGATGGATCAGGGCAACGATCTCAGAAGCTTACCAACTCAAAGGTCAGCCCGTCCCACCGGGGCTGCGCGCGCACTCTACCCGTGCGGTAGGGGCCTCCTGGGCTATTCGACATCAGGCTTCTGCCGAACAGGTGTGCAGGGCTGCCACCTGGTCCAGCCTGCACACTTTTGCTAAACATTACAATGTGCATGTTCAGTCCTCGGCTGAGGCTAGTCTGGGCAGACGCGTCCTGCAGGCGGCAGTTGCCCACCTGTAGAGGTTCAAGATACGTCTATATATTCCCACCCAGGGACTGCTTTTGGACGTCCCACGGTCCTGTGTCCCCCAATGAGGCGAAGGAGAAAAGGAGAATTTTGTGTACTCACCGTAAATTCCTTTTCTCTTAGCCTCTCATTGGGGGACACAGCACCCTCCCTGTTGCCTATCGGCTCCTATCTTGTTACTTCAGTTCTGCGTTATCAGTTATGGTTAACTGTTTTTTTCAGATATAGATAATTTGTGTAGATGGGCTAATGGCTCTCCTACTGCTTTAGTCACAAAACTGGTGAGGCTGGAGCCAGCCAGGGTGTATATACTGCAGGGGAGGAGCCACACTGTTTTCTTGTTTTTTAGAAGTATACTTAGTGTCACCTCCTAGTGGACAGCAGCATAACACCCACGGTCCTGTGTCCCCCAATGAGAGGCTAAGAGAAAAGGAATTTACGGTGAGTACACAAAATTCTCCTTTTTTGGCGATCAGTCTCAGATAAGGTGATCTGCAAATCTCTCTCCCAAGCCTCCATGTATCCAAGAGGGTCGGACACCAACCCAGCCAGGACCAGGACATAGAGCAGGGAGACCACATGGGAAGGGCCCTCAGATGAGTGCATCAGCAACTCAAATGGTGTCAGAACCCCCAAAGGAATCCCCGAGAGGTAATCTCGAATCTGGGCAAACTCCATCCACGAGAGCGGTGTCCCACCGATTCGGTCCCGGAGTAGCCCCACGCCAGAGAGCCCCGCAAGTCTATCTGCGACCTGTCCTAGGCATATACGGTCACGTACCGACCAACACAAAAAGGTTGATCTAGTCATCGCAGGGGGGAACGCGGGGTTGTCAAACAAGGGACTCAGCCTACCCGGTCTGGAGGTCAGCTTCAATTTACGGTTAATCTTATCCCAATGTCTTAGAACCGTCTGAGTGAGTGGGACCCACTCCGCCACAGGAGGGCGCGAGGCCATATCAAGTCAGGGAAGCCAGTACAGAGATATAGGGAAAAGGAGACCCTCCAGGGTCACCCATTGTTTATGGACACTATTAAACCTCCAATCCACTAGTCTAGAAAGCAAAACCACATGATAGTATTTTTTGAAGTCGGGGAGATCCGCCCCTCCCCCCTTACTCTTAGGTCTAGTCAAAATTGAAAATCGGATCCGAGGTCTTCTGCTTCCTAAAATTATTTACCGCCGATTGCAGACGTCGGAAAAAAATATCCGGAATATTTATCGGTGCAGTTTGGAAAAGATATAAAAACTGGGGCAAAACGTCCATTTTAATGACGCTCATGCGTCCAAACCAAGAAAGTCGAGGTCTGTCATATTTCGCCAGGTCCAAGATCGTCCTCCTGAGAAGTGGGACATAATTTAGCTCATAAATTTCACTCCAATCCGTAGGAATCAGCACACCGAAGTATTTAAGTGCAGAGGTTTTCCACTTAAAAGAAAAGGACGCCTGGAGCCGCGACACTAGGTCACCAGACAGGGATATATTAAGTACCTCTGTTTTTGAGTAATTAACCTTGAAGTTCGAGATGTCCCCAAACTTCCGAAATTCCCTAATGAGCACCGGAAAAGCTATGAGTGGGTTAGTAATATATAAAAGCAAGTTGTCCGCATATAGCGATAACTTAAAGTTATGCTGACCAATCTGTACTCCTTCAATATCTGGTGAGCCACGGAGTGCCACCACAAAGTGCTCCATGGCAATAACATAAAGTAATGGGGATAGAGGACAACCCTGTCTGGTTCTATTGTGTATTGCGATGGGTGCCGAAAAGATGCCGTTTATTTTAAGTCGTGCTGTGGGGCCCTGATACAAAGCAAAAATCTTTTCAAGCAACCCGGCTCTCAACACCAGTTGTGTTAAGGAGGCTCGCAGGAAAGGCCATCCTAGGCGATCAAATGCCTTTTCTGCGTCAATGGATAGCAAACAGGCTGGAACCTTTCCTGTGCGCATATATGAAGTAAGGAGCAAGGTTTTCACCGTATTATCTCTAGCCTCCCTACGCTGCATGAATTCCACCTGGTCATTGTGTATGACCTTGGTGAGAGCTGGGCCCAGCCTGTTCGCTATGATCTTTGCATATATTTTCACATCAACATTGATGAGGGAGATGGGTCGGTAGTTTGTGCATAGGCCGGGGTCTCTGTCCGGTTTGGGAATAACCACAATCGTGGCCATCAGTGTCTGCGGAGCGAAAGGACAGGTCGCTGAGATAGAGTTAAATAATTGAACTAAAAAGGGTGACAGAGACTCAGCAAAAACTTTGTAAAAATTGGCCGAAAAACCATGTGGCCCCGGGCTCTTACCATTTGCCAGTGCCTTAATAGTCTCTGTGATTTCTATTTCTGACAGAGGACTCTCCAAAGCCTCAATTTCAGCCTCCGGAATAGAAGGGAGCGGTGTGTCGTGAACATACTCATCCACCCTCGCGTGGAACTCCTCCTAGGGCATATCCGCAAGCGGGCCTCTGAGGTTATACAGTGAATCATAGTACAGCCTAAAGGAGTCCGCTATTTTCACAGGAGAGTGGACTGTCGCCCCCGATTTTGTTAGGGATGTACAGTGCCTACAAGTAGTATTCAACCCCCTGCAGATTTAGGTGGTTTGATAAGATGCAAATAAGTTAGAGCCTTCAAACTGCAAACAAGAGTAGGATTTATTAACAGAAGCATAAATCTTACAAACCAAAAAGTTATGTTGCTCAGTTGAATTTTAATAAATTTTAAACATAAAAGTGTGGGTCAATTTTTATTCAACCGCTAGGTTTAATATTTTGTGGAATAACCCTTGTTTGCAATTACAGCTAATAATCGTCTTTTATAAGACCTGATCAGGTCGGCACAAGTCACTGGAGTTATCTTGGCCCACTCCTCCATGCAGATCTTCTCCAAGTTATCTAGGTTCTTTGGGTCTCATGTGGACTTTAATCTTGAGCTCCTTCCACAAGTTTTCAATTGGGTTAAGGTCCGGAGACTGACTAGGCCACTCCATCACCTTGATTTTTTCCCTCTTGAACCAGGCCTTGGTTTTCTTGGCTGTGTGCTTTGGGTCATTGTCTTGTTGGAAGATGAAATTACGACCCATCTTCAGATCCTTGATGGAGGAGCGGAGATTCTTGGCCAAAATCTCCAGGTAGGCCGTGCTATCCATCTTCCCATGGATGCGGACCAGATGGCCAGGCCCCTTGGCCGAGAAACAGCCCCACAGCATGATGCTGCCACCACCATGCTTGACTGTAGGGATGGTATTCTTGGGGTCGTATGCAGTGCCATCCAGTCTCCAAACGTCACGTGTGTGGTTGGCACCAAAGATCTCGATCTTGGTCTCATCAGACCATAGAACCTTGAACCAGTCTGTCTCAGAGTCCTCTAAGTGATCATGAGCAAACTGTAGACGAGCCTTGACATGACGCGTTGAAAGTAAAGGTACCTTACGGGCTCGTCTGGAACGGAGACCATTGCGGTGGAGTACGTTACTTATGGTATTGACTGAAACCAATGTCCCCACTGCCATGAGATCTTCCCGGAGCTCCTTCCTTGTTGTCCTTGGGTTAGCCTTGACTCTTCGGACAAGCCTGGCCTCGGCACGGGAGGAAACTTTCAAAGGCTGTCCAGGCCGTGGAAGGCTAACAGTAGTTCCATAAGCCTTCCACTTTTGGATGATGCTCCCAACAGTGGAGACAGGTAGGCCCAACTCCTTGGAAAGGGTTTTGTACCCCTTGCCAGCCTTGTGACCCTCCAAGATCTTGTGTCTGATGGCCTTGGAATGCTCCTTTGTCTTTCCCATGTTGACCATGTATGAGTGCTGTTCACAAGTTTGGGGAGGGTCTTAAATAGTCAGAAAAGGCTGGCAAAAGAGATAATTAATCCACACATGTGAAGCTCATTGTTCTTTGTGCCTGAACTACTTCTTAATACTTTAGGGGGACCAAACAGAATACTGGTGGTTTGAGGGGTTGAATAATAAATGACCCTCTGAATTAACTTTTAACGCTTTAAAAAAAAAATTTAAAAAATCTTTTTGGCTGCAGTGCATTTCCCACTTCCAGGCTGATCTACAGTCCAAATGTCACAATGCCAAGTTAATTCCACATGTGTCAACCAGCTAAATCTGCAGGGGGTTGAATACTACTTGTAGGCACTGTATGTAGTAGATGTACGGGGATGCAAAAAAGAGAATTTTGTTTACGTACCGTAAATTCTTTTTTCTTAAATCATCAATGGGAGACCCAGACAATGGGGTTTAGGGCTCTGCCCTCCGGAGGTCACACTAGGTACTACAAGTTTGTAGACACCGCCTCCTCCGCTTATAAACCCCCACCGTAGGAGACATCCTCAGTTTAGTCCATAAGCTGCGAGGAGAAAATAAACCACACCCGAAACATCGGGAAGAATGCCGTGCACAGACGGTGTAACAACCCGGAAAACACTGTCTCAACAGAGAACAGATCAAATGCAAAACATGCAACGGAACAACTGGGTGGGTGCTGGGTCTCCCATTGATGATTAAAGAAAAAAGAATTTACGGTACGTAAACAAAATTCTCTTTTTTCTGGTCATCATAATGGGAGACCCAGACAATGGGGATGTCCTAAAGCAATACCCCAGGGCGGGAAGAGTTCCTCAACAAGACGGATAACACATGGTTCCCTTTAAAGGTGGGCAACCGCCGCCTGGAGAACCCGCCTGCCCAAACTCGCATCCGCAGAGGCATGGGCATGCACCATATAGTGCTTAGAGAAAGTGTGCAGGCTGGACCAAGTGGCCGCCTGACACACCTGTAGAGCAGACGCTCTATGTCGCAAGGCCCAGGAGGCACCTACAGCTCTAGTAGAGTGTGCCTTCAAACCCACCGGGAGAGGCAAACCAGAAGACCGGTAAGCCTCCTGAATGGGAGCCTTGATCCATCTGGCCAAGGTCGACTTCGAAGCCGCGGACCCCTTACAGCGACCCATCGTGAGGACAAATAAGGAATCCGAACTCCTAAAGGAGGCGGTCCTGGACACATAAATGCGTACAGCCCTCACGAGATCCAGAGTATGGAGGTCGCGCTCAACCTGATGAACGGGAGCGGGGCAAAATGATGGGAGAACAATCTCCTGGTTTAGGTGAAACGTTGAAACCACCTTCGGCAAGAATTCTGGCCGTGGGCGCAACACCACCTTGTCTTGGTGAACCACCAGAAAGGGTGACTTGCACGAAAGTGCAGCCAATTCTGAGACCCTTCTCAGAGACGTAATTGCCACCAGAAAGACCACTTTCTGGGACAGACGAGAGAGAGAGATGTCTCTCAGTGGCTCAAACGGCGGTTTCTGCAGAGCCGCCAGGACCATGTTGAGGTCCCAAGGGTCCAGAGGTCGCCTGTAAGGCGGAACCACCCGAGATACCCCCTGCAGAAATTGACGGACCTTCGGGAGGAGCGCCAAGCGCCTGTCAAACAGCACTGAAAGTGCTGATACTTGACCTTTCAGAGAGCCAAGGGATAATCCCAACTCCAACCCCGACTGTAGGAAGGCCAACAATGTCGGGATGGACAATGGCCACGGTGAGCGTCCACCAGAGGCACACCAGGAGAAAAAGATTTTCCACGTTCTGTGGTATATCTTCCTGGAAACAGGTTTCCTAGCCCTATTCATAGTGGCAACCACTGTAGGAGAGAAGCCTCTGGATGTCAGCAGCCAGGCCTCAAGAGCCATGCAGTCAATCTGAGGGCCCTGGAATTGAGGTGGAAGAATGGGCCTTGCGCGAGTAGATCTGCGCGTTCTGGAAGAGCCCACCGGTGTCCGCCTGACAGTTGCCACAGGTCCGGGTACCAGGACCTCCTGGGCCAATCTGGAGCCACTAGAATGGCTACTCTGCATTCCATCCTGATTTTCCACAGGACCCTGGGAATCAGAGCCAGAGGCGGGAACACATATGGCAGCTGGAAGCTGGACCAACTCAGGATCAGGGCATCCGCCCCCAGAGACTGAGGGTCCCACGATCTTGCCATGTATTGGGGCACCTGATGATTCAGCCGTGAGGCCATCAGGTCCACGTCCGGAGTGCCCCATCTGCCGCAGATGTCCCGGAAGACGTCTGGATGTAGAGACCACTCTCCGGCGTCCATCCCTTGTCGGCTCAGGTAGTCGGCCTCCCAGTTCTCGACCCCTGGGATGTGAACTGCGGAGATCAGGCAGCCGTTTTCCTCCACCCAAGCTAGAATGCGGTGGACTTCGGCGAGGGCCTGAGCACTTCTGGTCCCTCCCTGATGATTTATGTAGGCGACGGCCGTCGCATTGTCGGACTGCACCCGAATGGGGTGTCCTGACAGGAATTTCTGAAACGCCAGGAGCGCCAGATAGACCGCCTTGATCTCCAGCACGTTTATCTGCAATGCCGACTCCGACTGAGTCCAGAGGCCTTGAGCCCTGTGGTGCAAGAACACCGCACCCCAGCCCTTCAGACTGGCGTCTGTGGTCACCACTAACCATGACGGTTTTAGGAAGGACCGGCCTCGTGACAGGTGACGTGGCTGGAGCCACCACTGTAGGGAGTCCCTGGTCGGTTGTGACAGCGTCACCAGCCGATTCAGCGAGATCGTCCTCTTGTCCCATCTGCGAAGAATCTCCAGCTGGAGAGGACGGAGGCGAAACTGTGCGAACGGCACCGCCTCTATCGCCGCTACCATGCGTCCCACCAGTCTCATCAATACCCGTAGAGATGATTGTGGTGACAGGAGGACATTCTGCACTCCTGAGTGGATCGCTAGCTGTTTGGCTTGAGGTAGGGACACCAGGGCTGAGTCCGTGTGGAAGTCCATGCCCAGATACGTCAATGACTGGGTCGGAACCAGGGTCGACTTTTGAATGTTTAGAAGCCACCCGAACTGTTCCAGAGACTTCCTGGTCACCTCCAGGCTCACCCGACAAAGGTCTTCCGATGGCGCCCTGACCAGCAGGTCGTCCAAATAGGGTATGACGGCGTGTCCTTGCACATGCAGGAGAGCCATCATGGAGGCCATCACCTTTGTGAACACCCGCGGTGCCGAGGCTAGCCCGAATGGCAGTGCCACAAATTGGAAGTGCTCTTCCCCCACTGAGAATCTCAACCAGCGCTGATGAGCTGGTGCAATGGGCACGTGAAGGTAAGCGTCCCTGATATCGATGGACGCTAGGAAGTCTCCCTGCGACACAGCCGCGATCACGGAGCGCAGGGATTCCATGCGGAACTTCCGAACCAACACGTGACGGTTGAACAACTTGAGGTCCAAAACCGGGCGAAAAGAGCCGTCCTTCTTTGGGACAATAAAGAGGTTGGAGTAAAAACCCCTGAACCTCTCTTCCGTGGGCACTGGGACCACCACTCCGTCTCTGCGGAGTCCCTCCAACACCAGGTGAAAGGCCTGAGCCTTTTCTGGAGATGGAACCGACCGATGGAATCGGGGTATCGGTTTTGACGTCAGCTCTATCCTGTAACCTCGTGAGACTACGTCTCGAACCCACTGGTCTTGAACGTGAAGGAGCCACCTGTCCTGAAATCGAGACAGGCGTCCCCCCACCTGTGGGGAGGTAGGACGAGAGAGCGAGTCATGTCGAGGCGGGCTTGGGGGTGGCAGCCGCTGCCCCCGCCGGCTTCTTCTGACGATTCTTGGAACGCCACTGAGTAGCAGGCTTGCCCCCTCGGTCCGAGCGAGCGGACGTCGTTGATGACTGTGAGCTGGAGCGAAAGGACCACTGCTTAGGGTTCCTTTTCACGGTGTACCGTGGCTTAGGCTTATTCTGCGGGATCTTAGACTCAGCAGAATCCTTTATCAATTTGTCCAGCTCGGTGCCAAAAAGCCTGTCACCAGCGAATGGAAGATTCTGCAAAATCTTCTTAGATGTGGTATCTGAGTCCCAAAGACGCAGCCACAACAGCCTGCGGATCGCAATTGCATTGGCAGAGGCCACAGCAGAGCGAGTGGCAGTTTCCAAAGTTGCCGTCCTGGCGTAATCCGCATAAGCCCTTGCTCTGTCGGTAAGCGCCAGGACCTCTGGACTGGACCTAGCTAGTTCAGTGATACCATCCAAGCAGGTGGTAATCGCTTGTAGGGTCCAGACCGTGGCAAAATTAGGGGCAAAGGAAGACCCCACAGCCTCATAGGAAGACTTGGCGAGTTGCTCGACCTGTCTATCCGTAGCATCCTTCAATGAGGAGCTATCAGAGGCAGAAAACAAGGAGCGTGCAGCAATCCTGGTCATGGAAGCGTCCACCTTTGGAGACTGCGACCATTCCTGAAGCACCTCCTGGGGAAAGGGAAAGCGATTGTCCTTGGGTTTACGGACATAACGCCGCCCAGGATGTAACCTGGGTGCTCTAATCACCCTTCCAAAATTAGTGTGGTCCATGAAGGATCCACTTGATCTAGCCTCCGGCCGCAGCCATTGATAGACCTCCTTGGGGTGTACAGTCACCTCCTCAGGAGGAGTGACAAGACGTAATGTCTCATTGATGGAGGACACCAGATCCTCCACCCCATCTGGAGGTTCAGACACAGACCCGAGAGTAGAACCCCCATCATCTTCCTCACCATCAGAGGAACGCTCCTCCTCAGAGAGAGCCTGGAGCTCGGGTGACTCCTCACGACGAGCTCGCTTAGAGGATCTCACAGTAGAAGTAAGAGACACCCGGGGGTAACTGGGAGGAGTAGCTGGGTTTTCCAGTCTCCTATGAAGTGCCTCCAGTGATTGCGACATGGAGGACATCTGGGACAGCAGGGATTCATTGATCCTATTCTGCGTTTCCCATGGCCCTGGGATCACCTGAACCTCAGGGTATAATCCCGGATTTGCAGACTCAGTAGTGGCAGTCCGGGTCTCTGGGCGTCCACAGTTATTGCAGGACCCCTCCACCAGTGTCCCGTTGCATGTAGCACAGGTAATGGTGACCACCGCCGCCTTAGCAGCATGCTTCCCAACTGAAGACATCGCCACAGTGGGGAGAATATAAGCCAATTTGCCGTTCACAAAACAAACCGGGAAACCCGGTGGCTTACCGACCGCAGTAAAGCGGTAGGAGGAAGCGGTGTGTGTGTGTGACCTCCGCGAGTTCCGGTCTCCCCTGAAGTGCCAACACGTGCTGCCGATAGATCCCAGCCGGGAAGTGAGGGAGAAGATGGCCGCCGAGAGCAAAGTCGTGGGCGTCGCCGAGAACACGCGGGAAGCACACACACACGCCCATCGGTGACGTCACCGCAAGGGCTGCTTCCCATCCTCCAGGCAGCCTCATTAATGGAGGTGACTAGAGCCCGCAGCGCGGGAAAGTGTGAATACAACATACACACACAGACTGTCAGTATATACAAACACCTGCAGTCCACAGCCACAGCCCCTGTGATACACAGGGCGGTCAGCCAGGGTGACCCCAGCACAGGGCACACCGACAGAACCGCGGACCCGAGGGTACGCGCGGTCTGAGTGTCAGGACACATAAAGTGTCCGACACTACCCCCAGGCACACAGGAGACGCACGGGCCTCAGTGCCTGTCCGGTCTGTAAGCACCATTTAGGGAGGCCTCGGACGGGGGTGCAGCACCAGTCTGGAGTGTAAGCACCATTTAGGGAGGCCTCAGACTGGGCTGGCTCCAGTCCGGTCTGTAAGCACCATTTAGGGAGGCCTCGGACGGAGCGGAGCTGTGCAAGGCTCCTATCTCCCACTCTCCAGAGCCCCCCAGAGAGGGATGGAAAGGAGCGTGACAGCGTACCGGGAGAACACGAAGTGTCCAGGCTCTAGGCCCTCCGGTACCTCCACCAGCGTGTGCCACTAAGGGTGAGCGGGGAGGCTGTCACAGGTCCCGATAGGACCATTTTACCTTGTCTTCAGACGCCATCACGTAAGTTGTGAGAATGCAGTGAAGTGCAAGCAAAGCGTGATCCTCCGAGCACACTAAGTTTAAAACTGAGGATGTCTCCTACGGTGGGGGTTTATAAGCGGAGGAGGCGGTGTCTACAAACTTGTAGTACCTAGTGTGACCTCCGGAGGGCAGAGCCCTAAACCCCATTGTCTGGGTCTCCCATTATGATGACCAGAAAAATCTCACCAATGCTCTGCCCTGCTTGCCAGAATATTCATACAAGTATCTATGAAAACGGTCTCGTTGTCTTGCCAGTGTAGTGTCGACTAGGGTGCTCAATTTGCTCCTAACCTGTAAGAGGTCAGCCATCATCTGTGGGTCTCTCGTTCTCTTAGTTGTTGTCTTAGGTTCAGACCCTAGAGACTGCACATCAGTAATAGCCGCAGCTCTACTCCTCTTTAGTCAGGCCCCCACCTGAATAAGAACCCTTCTGAGAACTCCCTTCAATGCCTCCCACTGAAAGGGGAGGGCCGTAGGATCAGCCTTATGTATGTCAAAGAATCTGTAATTGCCTTCCGAACCGCCTGCAGACAAGAAGGATCACTCAACAATCCAGGGTTCAGGGACCAGGTCCACTCCCCCCTGGCCGAGCCCGACAGCCGAAGCGACAGCATCACCGGAGCGTGGTCCGACCAGATTGTTACATCAGTTCCCGTCTGCAGGTCAAAGGACAGAAGACCATGGCTCACCAAAAAATAATCAATCCGACTATGAGAATTATGGACTGTGGAAAAATAGGTGTAGTTTCTGTTCGTGGGATGCATGATCCACCAGGCATCTACCAATCGCAAATCTGTCAGCACGCGTTACAGGCTCTCTAGCTGTGAAGGGGGCACCGACGACCCGCCCGAGGAGGAGTCCATAGCACGGTCAAACACCATATTAAAGTCACCCCCTGCTATCACATATCCCTCCGCAAATGCCGAGAGATCAGGAGATAACGTTTGCATGTCCGAGCCTGGTCCTGATTAGGCAGGTAGAAATTAGCTGCAGTAAAGGTGTCATTAATAATTCTGATCTTGAGAAACAAGAATCTGCCGTTTGGGTCTGACTTAGAGGCCAACACCTGAGCCCACAGGTTTTTATGCAATGCTATGCTAACCCCCCTAGATTTGGTCTCTGGGTTGCCAGCATGGAACCATTGTGTGTAATATCTATGACCAAGAGCAGGGATCTTGCCCGTCCTAAAATGCGTCTCCTGAAGTAGGAGAACATCTACCCGCTTCTTGTGCATATGATACAACACTTTCGATCATTTTTCAGGGACATTGAATCCCCTGACATTCAGGGAACAGAGCTGCAGATTCGCCATGGGAACCCCCGGTCCTATCTTACAGCCAAACCAGGACAAACAAGAGTGAGTGGGGGGGAAGGTAAATGAAGGGAGAGGGAAAGCGAAGTAGAGGTCAAGTGTAAAAGGGAAAAAGTGTAAAGAAATAAGAAACTTGATCAGACAGAGGACAGTAGTCTGTCTGAGGAACCAGGAGGCTCCAAGCCACCAGGTTCAATGTGAACTTAACAAGTCAGAGAAATCTCTGAACAAATGTATCAAAGACACGCTCTAATGTGAGAAGTGGTTGGACACCGAGCAACCAGCCCGGCCCCAACAGCCATTATAACAAAAAGAAAATATATAAATATCATAAGCCATCATGGACATTTACTAATAAGGACCCTAATAATGGAACATGAGCTTTTGCAGATAACAAATGATATAGGATGCACTTAAATATATACCTATGTAACAATAACAACCCTCCGTGTTTTACATGTATGGGTCTCAAAGCAAAGCAGAAAGGCAACCAGCACAGTATAGCCTCAAACAAAACCCCCACCCCCTCCCAACCCCCCGACCAAAACAACAAGCAGGAGGTCCATATTTCTAAGAACCTCCCCCATGGCTCTGCCATGTAGAGTTTCATTTTGAGCCCATAAAAGTCTTTGGGTACAGACTCGCAGCTCCCGGGGGAGGGACCGGGAGACCAAGAATCTCAGAAAAAAAGGAAAAGCAGAATCCGAGCCATCTAAATATTGTTGAAAAATCAAGTATTTTCAGGACGGTCAGAAGGTCTGCGTTGGCGACGTAGACTTCTTTGCCTCTTATTTAAAGGCCCGACAGAGGGGCCTCCAGAGCGACGCAGGCCCCGCAGTCCAAAAGTGGAGAGCTATGGCCACTCGCCCAGTTCCACCAGCAGCAGATCCAATGCAGATGTGAAGTCCAATAGGTCTTCCGGTGATCTCAGGACAGTCATCCCCCTCTCCCCCCTCACCTGGACTGGAAAGGGTAGCCCCAGCTGTATGGGATATGTCTCTCTCTAAGAACTTCCAGCAGGGGGCGTAATGCACGACTTTTAGCAAGAGTAATGCATGAGAGGTCGGCCAGTAACAAAATTTCCGAGCCATTGAAGTCGATGGAATCATGATCTCTAGCTTTAGACATAATGTCATCCTTAATTCGAAAATAATGTATGCGGCAAATGACATCCCTTGGTCTGGCAGCATCAGGATTGTTGGGACCCAGGGATCGATGAGCTCTATCTATTTCAATTTGCACATCCCCCTCTCTTCCCAGCAAGGAGTTAAAGAGACCATGAAGGGCCGACATCAGGTCACATGGTTCAACCGACTCCGGGATTCCTCGGAGCCGAATATTGTTTCGGCGATTTCTATTTTCCGCCTCCTCCATCATATCTAATAACAAGTGAAAGTTACCAGAGTGGAGATCAAGAAGCTGTTGCTGGGATTGTACCTGCGAGGAGAGCCTCTCCACTGTGGCCTCCAAGGTAGTAACATTAGTGTGGGTGGTAGTCACATCTTCCTTAAGAGTCCCCAGCTCCCCTCTACACACTGCCTCCAACCTCTGAATGTAGCCCTCCATGTCCATTTTGGTGGGTATTGCGTTCAGCTGAGCCCTTAGGTCCATAGCATCCATAGGGAGATGTGAATAACTCTCACTTCTTGCATACATGGGGGAGATCTGCTGGCTGCCCTGTGAATCTATACTGACGGGGGACACATTTGTCACAGACTTACTGTTACAGGGATCTCTTCCAGTGTGTTCAGCTCCCTCCATTTGCAGGGATCCACCAGGCTCCAAGAGCTGACAGGCTAGTGCAACAGGAGAAGCAGCAGTGTCCTGGGATCTCACTCCTTGTGCAGGACGGTCGAGGGAGGGGGAGAAAGGCTATTGCTCACTGCAGCAGCTTCTCTTGTGCCTCTGTCTCTCGGCGTCGCCTCAGTCTCAACCCCCGTCACTGGTAAGTCCCGGGACTTTGGTGCGTTATCAACGCTGCGGCGATGAGCTGCAGCAGGTGGTGAAGATCGCTTCCCATGGAGCTGAAGCAGGGAGGGAGCAGGTCCCGCGGCCGCCATTTTAGCAGGCACTGATCATCTTCCCGCGCCGCCGGATGCCGACAGGTATTTGGTAATAGCCCTACCCCAGGGCCCGCAGCGGGTTCATGAGGTGCCTGGGAGTGGAGGCCAGTCTTCCCCTTCATTTAGGTCCAGTTAGGCAGGCTTAAATCGCTGATTATTGGCTGTAAGGGCCAGAGAAAGCTGGAGCTCTTGCAAAATGCTTCCTCACAGCTCCATGTCCAAGCCACACCCCCTCCTGGAATAGTTTTTTTATTGTTTTTTTTTTTGTGATTCACTACTCAGCACAATATCCATGTATCTTTTATTGTGAGGGTCGATACGATCAACGTGATACCATATATACGAGTAGTTTCATAGTTGTTAATTAAAGGGATCCTGTCACCTCCAGAGTGCCTCCTAAGTTACCAAAACATGTCCCTGCAGCATCCTATCCCCATTCTCATACTCCTTTTGTGTCCTAAAAGCATCCTGTGAAAGTGCATAAAAACGTTTTAATACTTACTCATTAGGGATTATAATTAGCAGGGGTTATATTCTTTAGCCCTTAGGGCGTGTTGTTTTGCAGCCTGAATGATTCAGCCCTCTCTGTGCAGCTTCTGCTGTTATGTGGAGCTGAAGGCAGGACTAATGATTTGCATTTTGTGAGTGACAGAGAGGGGGGAGGGCAAAGCCTGCACAAGCAAAGCAGTACAGACAGAGAGGCTGGATCCTCAAGGCTGCAAAACAACACACCCTAAGGGCTAAAGAATATAGACCCTGCTAATAAGAATTCCTCCAAATAACTGATGAAGATCCTGACACCGGAGGTACAGGTGAAGGTACAGAGCGGGGAAGGAGGAGGCCGCAAACGCCGGAGGACAGGAGAACCAGAAGGCTCTGGCTAGGGGAGAGCTGGTGGAGCAGAACAGGAATCAGCTCATAGCACTGAAATTGCAGGTGCCTGCTGAACCCACTATAAAGGAGGTGCTTGTGGCTGTCATGCAGTGTGGATCAGCCATTTCTAATGTGCTCACTCAGCTGGGTTATTTGCAGGAATCAATGCAAACTGTAAAACACGACCTCCACACAGTTAATGACTGGGCAATTAGAAAAGAGAGTTGGTGCTGTGGAGGATACAGTCTCTAAATCTGTGCAGCACCATAAGGAGTTCAAGAAAGACATTGCTGCAGTATGGGCTAAACCAGATGACCTGGAAAACAGGTCCAGGCGAAACAATGTCCGTATTGTCGGTATGCCGGAACGCTGCGAGGGCAAAAACCCTACTGCCTTTATTGAGGCCTGGATAAAGGAGAAAGTTGGCCCGGAAAATTTGACACACTTATATGCTGTGGAACGCGCTTATAGAGTTCCTGCTCGTCCCCCTCCCCCTGGCCATTTACCAAGACCCATCCTGGCCAAAATACTTCACTATAGAGACAGGGACAATATCCTCTGGTTCTCAAGAGAACATCCTGAACTAACTATTGATGGTTCCAGAGTTTCTTTCTACCCAGACTTTTCGCCGGAAGTTCAGAGACTGAGAGCCAAATTTATCAAAATTAAAAAACGGCTGAGGGCCCTCAGCCTCAAATACTCTATGATTTTCCTGGCCAAATTACGAGTCGAGGCTGGGAACAAAACCCATTTTTTTCTGGAGGCTAAAGATGCAGCTGATTAGGTGTTGTTCATTGAGGTCCAGCCAATGAGGGAGGAGGAGGACTGCAGATGAGGAGATGCGGCTCTTTGGGCACTTTTGTGCTGTGCAAATGTCCAGTTAATTGCATTGTGCTGTGGGGTATTATCCTGAAACACGTGGGTGGCGAGATGGGAACTGAAACGCCCGGTGTTTGGTTTTTCTTCATTTTAAAGGGGATAACATTGTCCTTATTTGTAATAACCCAAAATAGTTGAAGGTTATGTTGGGGAAAGTTATTAGGGGGGAGGGAGGGAATGGGAGGGTCGTTAGGTCCTTTGATATGTGTGCACACACCAAAATGTATTTTGTTAAGACCAGCCGGATATTGTCGCTTAATCCAAAGAATACCAACTATGGGGGACATTAAGATTCTCAGTTGGAATGTTAGGGGGCTGAAGTCCCCAGTTAAACGGCAGGCGATTTTCTCCTTTTTTGCGGATCATAGACCAACTGTTATTTGCTTACAGGAGACACACCTCAACCCTGAGACACTCAATATACTAGACAAACGGTGGATACAGGCGGGGTACCACTCTACTTATTCCCAATACTCTAGGGGTGTTGGTATACTCATCAGTCAAGGCGCCCAATTTTCATGTAGCTAGGTAGTGGTGGATAAGGAGGGACAATTTGTTATTTTGCTTTGTAAATTGTTTGCTGTCACAATGGTACTAATATCTTTATATATCCCCCACCATATAGTAGCAAGGTCATGTACAAAATTCTAACTATTTTGAGAGATTTTCCAGGGGTCCCATACCTGGTGGTGGGTGATTTCAATAACATCTTAGACGCCCATTGGGATAGAGGAAACCATGCACCCATAAAACCCAAAGGTAACTGCACGCCATTTGGGGAGCTCCTGCATGAATTAGCTTTAACTGATTTATGAAGATGCCGTAATCCTGATGTGTATCAGTACTCATGTTTTTCCTCTACCTTTCTTCCTTGTCTCGCATTGACCTGGCCTTGGGTGATTGTCTCATACTGGGAAAAATTATGGATGTTGAATATTTGCCGAGGACAGTGTCAGACCATTCGCCCTTGTCCATCACGATTAAAGGGGATGATAATGCCTCACGAAACAGGCCACTCTGGCGCATAAACCCGTTCTGGCTACAATTAGTGGATAAAACTGATACGTTCACCTCTGAATTACAGGAATACCTTTGTTTTAATGAAATCCAGCCTCCAGTCTGGTTGTTTGGGAGTCTCTGAAGGCATACTTGCGTGGTATGTTCATACGCGAGATTTCAAAGATTAAGTCTAATTCTAGAACAGACTCTAAACTTTTACTCCAGGAATTAGAGGATGCAGAGTAACATAGTAACATAGTTTTTTAAGGTTGAAGGAAGACTTTAAGTCCATCTAGTTCAACCCATAGCCTAACATGTTGATCCAGAGGAAGGCAAAAAAACCCCATGTGGCAACACTAAGCTCCACATTGGGGGAAAAAATTCCTTCCTGACTCCAGATACGGCAATCAGACTAACTCCCTGGATCAACGTCCTATCAAAGAATCTAGTATATATAACTGGTAATATTATAGTTTTCAAGAAAGGCATCCAGGCCCTTCTTAAATGTTAGTAGTGAGTCACTCATTACAACAGCATGAGGCAGAGAGTTCCAAAGTCTTACTGCTCTTACAGTAAAGAATCCACGTCTGTGATTATGATTAAACCTTCTTCCCTCCAGACGTAGAGGATGCCCCCTTGTCCCCGTCTCAGGCCTAAGAGTAAAGAGATCATTAGAAAGGTCTCTGTACTGCCCCCTCATATATTTATACATTATTATAAGATCACCCCTAAGCCTTCGTTTTTCCAAGCTAAATAACCCCAAGTTTAATAACCTGTCTTGGTATTGCAGACCCCTTAGTCTTCTAATGACTTTTGTCGCTCTTCTCTGGACCCGCTCTAGTTCAGCTATGTCTTTCTTATACACCGGAGACCAGAATTGTACACAGTATTCTAAGTGTGGTCGCACTAGTGACTTGTATAGAGGTAAAATTATGTTCTCCTCATGAGCATCTATGCCTCTTTTAATGCATCCCATTATTTTATTTGCCTTTGCAGCAGCTGCCTGACACTGGCCACTAAATGTGAGTTTATCATCTATCCATACACCCAGGTCTTTTTCAGTGACAGTTTTGCCCAGTGTTTTACAATTAAGCACATAATTATACCTTTTGTTTCCTCTGCCCAAGTGCATGACTTTACATTTATCCCCATTAAAGCGCATTTGCCATTTAGCCGCCCAAGCTTCTAGTTTACATAAATCCTCCTGTAATATAGAATTGTCCTCCTCTGTATTGATTACCCTGCAGAGTTTAGTGTCATCTGCAAATATTGAGATTCCACTCTGTATGCCCCCTACAAGGTCATTAATAAATATATTAAATAGAAGCGGGCCCAACACTGACCCCTGTGGTACCCCACTGTTAACTGTGACCCATTCTGAGTGTGTTCCATTAATAACCACCCTTTGTTTCCTATCACTAAGCCAGTTCTCAACCCACTTACACATATTTTCCCCTATCCCCATTGCCCTCATTTTATGTATCAACCTTTTGTGTGGCACCGTATCAAAAGCTTTTGAAAAATCCATATACACCACATCCACTGCATTTCCTTGGTCCAGTCCAGAACTTACTTCTTCATAGAAGCTTATTAGATTAGTTTGACAGGAACGGTCCCTCGTAAAACCATGTTGATAATGGGTCATGAGGTTATTTTTGTTCAGATACTCCAGTATAGCATCTCTTAGAAAACCCTCTAGGATTTTACCCACAGTAGAGGTTAAGCTTACTGGCCTATAATTTCCAAGATCAGTTTTTGTCCCCTTTTTGAATATTGGCACCACATGGGCCTTTTTGACACAGTTCACTCCTGCCGCACAGAGGAGACTTAAGGATGCCTAGTCGCGGGTGACCAGAATGACCCTAGACGCGGCGGCACAAAAACATATGTTCCAATCAACCCAATTTTTTGAGAGTGCAGAGAGTGTGGGGCATTTACTCTCTGTTATAACGTTAGCATAAAGGGGGTCATCATTTATACCTGGGCTTAGAAATGACGGTGGACAACTTATTACGGATATGCTGGGAATCCTGGGTATCTTAGGGGCCTTTTACACTGACTTGTACTCTTCTCATTCTGGGCTTCCATGGAGGAACTTGCAGACTTTTTAGGGGCCTCTAAACTCCCACGACTTACTGACGCAGATAGGACTTTGTTAGATGAACCTCTGGGTTTAGATGAGCTCGAAGAGGCCCTGGGCACGATGTCTAATAGCAGGGCACCGGGGGCTGATGGCCTACCAGTAGAAGTTTATAAAAAATATCAATCTGTATTACTCTCTATCCCAGTGATGGCGAACTCCAGGCCTCGAGTGCCACACACAGTCCAGGTTTTCAGGATTTCCATTGCATTTGGCAGTTGGCAATCAAATTATTAACTGTCAAACTCTAAGGAAATCCTGAAAACCTGCACTGTGTGCGGCACTCGAGGCCTGGAGTTCGCCATCACTGCTCTATCATGTTGACTACATTTAATGTTAGCCTCAGACTTGGGGCCTTTCCACCACCTATGCGGGAGGCTATTATTACTGTACTACCGAAAAAAGACAAGGACCCTACTCTCCCGGAGTTATACAGGCCAATCTCCCTCTTGACGGTAGACATCAAACTCTTGGCGAAGGTGTTAGCCATTCGTCTCTCAAAGGTAGTGGAATCTTTAGTGCACCCGGATCAGACGGGATTTATGTCCCGTAAGTCAATGGCCTTGAATGTCAGGAGGTTATATCTAAATATGCAGATGGGGGTGGATAATGTGGGGAGGAGGGTGGTCCTGTTTCTTGATGCCGCTAAGGCATTTGACAGAATAGAATGGAAATATCTTTTTGCTATGCTTCAGTGCATGGGTTTTGGTCCAGGCTTTATTGGTTGGATCAGGCTCCTGTATTCTGAACCGAGGGCACGAATACGGGCAAATGGATTGTTATCTGATCCCTTCCCTCTTTATAGGGGTACGAGACAGGGCTGCCCTTTATCTCCACTACTCTTTGCCCTAGCAATAGATCCCTTGGCTTCTAGAATAAGACTTAGCCCGGACATTGAAGGGTTTAGATACGGGAAACTGGAAGAGAAAGTGGCCCTTTATGTAGACGACCTCCTCTTGTTTTTAAGCTGATCCTGACAAATCACTCCGTGCTGCAATGTCGCTTCTTACATCGTTTGGGGCCGTCTCGGAACTAGTTATAAACTGGGAAAAGTCTGCAATCCTACCATTAGACCCAATTATGGTCAAAATTCCAAAGGTGCCAGTCGTGTCATGTTTTAAATACCTGGATGTTAAATCTCATTATATGTGCATAATTATCGTCAAGTGCGAATTATTGAGAAAAGACGTAAAAGTATATAAAAATCTCTTGTTGGCTTTTATTGGTCAAAATGAACCAATAATAAAAGGCATCACAGTAAAGTAACCTATTCAGGTAGTTATAGAAAAACAGTCCATTTATCCTTTATAAGTCTGTGTCATACTTGCTTCCTTGAGTTTGTAGTCAACTGGACTTGGGGTATCCATCTCTCCAAGGCATATGGTTCCTGCACGACCAGAGCTGATGTCTTGAAGAAGCTTGAGCAGGTGTTAGATCTGTCTTCCAGCAGTGAGTCTGTCCCCAGCAGGGAGACCCCCAGCCGAGCGTGCGCTCCTAACATCTCATGGTATGGCTCATTCTTATAGAGTGACAGCGACATACATTTTTACTATACATGGATACCTCTAGACAATTCTGGGATGATGCAATCTTTAGCTATATGTATAGCCTGTATGTGTTGCAGCTATGTATGGCCATATCCTTCTACTTGTCAGCTTGTGTAAGTTAAATATATCAGCAGATATGTATATACGAATACATTAATATACTATTTCTTTGATAACTATACCAAGTATTTGAAGTAAATATTAATGAAGATATTCATGTTCTTACACTGGGTATCAACGTATCTAATAAAATCTCAGACTACAAACGTCTAAATCTCTCACTGTTGATAGCTAAGATCAAACAGTAGATTAAGGCCTGGGCTAAGCTGCATCTGTCGGTGGTAGGGGGAGTGAACTTGTTGAAAATGGTGATCATGCCACAGCTTCTGTATGTGTCCTTCATAATTTCCCAATTTGGCTTCCTCAAAATAGGTTCTTTAAAATTAGTGCACTATTTAGGGAACTCATTTGGCTGAAAAAGGGTGTGAGGATCAAATTAGAGTATTTACAAAGAAGTAAGGAGGAGGGAGGACTTGCACTGCCTAACCCTTGGCTGTATTTTTTATCTTCCTAGTGTCAACATCTGGCGGGGGGAATGGAGGGTTCATCTGCAGAGATGGGGAGAAGTCGAGGGATTCTCCAATTTCTGGGGGTCGGGGATCCCTACTGTCTAAGCTAGAGGCGAGTAAAGTTGGACCTTGGGCGTCCAAGCTCCCTTCGGTAATGCTTATAATTAAAGTGTGGGATAAAATAAAGAGTCTGAGGGGAATCACTGGTTTTACCAGATACGCCCCCATCTGGGATAATCCACATCTGCCGCAGTTGAGGGCACTGAAGGGGTTTGCACATTGGCGACGTTTAGGTATTTGGTGGCTGTTGCAACTGGTAGACGGTGGAGTCTTTAAATCATTTGATGCTCTTCGACGGGATTTTCCGTTTCAACACTCCACATTCTATCAGTATTTACAGGTGCAACACGCCACTACAGTGCAGACTCAAATGCATGCTCTCTCTATACATCAAGACGCTATTATTAACAGGCTCGGTATGCGGACATCCATGAGCGGGCTAATTTGTGTATGGGGGACTCCTCTCCACGGTTCTATTGGGACATCCGGTGGGGGCGCTGACGAAATGGGAACAATTGGGTGAGATATCAGCAGATCAATGGGAGTTGATAATGCAAATGATCTCCAAGCGGTCTCTAAAGGGGCCGTTACACGCGTCAATATCTCTGCTGCACGTGACGTTGCAGCGATATTGACGCGTGTGACAGGGCGCATTAACCAGCGATAAATCGCTGGTTGATGGTCGCCAGGTTTTCGGACTGGACCGAAAACCTGGCGATGGTCTCCCGATGTACATGCAGCATCGCTGCGTGACACCGGGAGACGCGATCAGCCAGCTCTCAGCAAGCACTGGGAGCTGGTCTCCAAGGTAAACTGCGGGTAACTAGGCAGCGCGTGCTGCCTAGATACCCGATGTATACATTGGTTACCCGCCTTCTCCGCTCACCGGCTGGTATCCAAAGTATGCAGCGGGTAACTAGGGACCCTAGTTACCCGCTGTGTACCTTGGATACCAGCCGGTGAGCGGAGAAGGCTGGTAACCAAGGTATACATCGGGTATCTAGGCAGCGCGCGCTGCCTAGTTACCCGCAGTTTACCCTGGATACAAGCCTGCAGACATTGTGGAAACGATATTTAAATCATTTCCACGATGTCGCTGGTCCAATGATCGCTGGCGAGTCTGCCTGTGTCACAGCTCACCAGCGATCAGCCATCAATAGCCAGCGATCAGATCGCTGACGACATTGACATGTGTGACGCCAGCTTTAGTGAACCCAACCGTCTCTCTCAATTGTATATTCTTTACAGGGTCTATAGGATTCCAAAATTTTTGTTTGATCTGGGTCTGAGGCTGGACTCAAAATATCCCAAGTGCATGCTTGACAATGTTGACATCCTACACATGTTCTGGACGTGTCCCCGCAAGCAGATATTCTGGATCATGGTTCTCAACTTGATACATATGGCCACAGAACAAGACATTCCCAGAGAGCCCACTATTTGCTTTCTTGACTATGTAGAGGTGGGGGGTGATGAATATCCACAAATAGCAGCGGCTAGAATGCTCTTTACTGCTAGAAAATTAATAGTGTATCACTGGATCTCTGATAAAGTCCCCACACGCAAAGAATATATAAACGAAACCTTACATTGGCCTTGTCTCTGCACATTTATCTTAAACGGGGAAGACCAGCGATCTTCGAAAAAATTTGGGCAGGATGGTTAAATATTCTAGGCTTACCATCTGTAAAGTTAATATAATACCAGGTTTTTTTTTTTTTTTAGATACTCTGAGTATGAGCTATGTTCACATATTACCACTCCATGTGCCTTATGAACGTTTTTGCATCTACTTTGGTATATCATTGGACCGGGGAAGGGGTGGGGTGGGATGGGATGGGAGGGAATGGGGAGGGGACTGCGGGGTATTTTCAATGTGAAGTATTACTTGTTTGTTATGCTAAAATTCTTAATAAAAAAAAAAAATATCTGATCAAAAATGAATTTAAGTCAGCCATGCTGTGCCCAGGTTTAGAGAAATGTATTCCTACAGGCTTGTCCAGCTAATTTTTTTATCGTATGTCTATGTAGATTCAACTTTGTTGGTAATAGTTTTTGCTTTGTTTCCCCAATATATGTCCCTGTAGTGCACTTCGACATTGAATCATGTACACCACATTGGAGGATTCACATGAAGAAAAGTCCATGATCTTCTAGTCCTGATCTGTGTTGGGTATAGGGCATGTATCTGTTGGTGATATGTGGGGGTACAGGACTTGCATTTCTTAATCTTACATGGGAATGTGCCCATCTGTGATGGTGATGTGAGGACACTTATGACAAGAAGATTTCTTACGTTGAGGGGCTGTTTGTAGGAGAGCAGTGGCAGTTCTGGGAATGTTGCTTTCAATCTGTAGTCTTTGTGGAATATGGGCTGAAGATCAGCGCCAATTTTCCTTAGGATGTACATGTGAGGATTGTATGTGACCACAAGAGGCACTCTGTTGTTGTCCTTTTGTTTGTAATCCAGGAGGTCGTTTCTTGGGATCTCTGTGGATCTGTTCATCAATTACAAGTGAATGGTACCCTTGTTGTACAAATGTTGTTCTCAGTAAGGGCCGCTTTACACACACCAACTTCTGAACAGATCTCTGGTTGCAGTGAAATCATGGACACATTGTTATTTGTACACAGGCACAAAATGGAGCAATGTGTCCAAGATTTCACTGCAACCAGAGATCTGTTCAGAAGTTGGTCACAGAAGTTGGTGTGTGTAAAGCGGCCCTTAGGCTAGGGTCACATTTGATAGCGCAATTGCGTTCACCGCATCCAGATCTGGATGCAATGAACGCAATTGCGTTCCCACACATTTTTTATGAAAAATGTGTGGAGGGAACCGCAATGTGATAACCGGTTTGCTCCAGATGTGTAATCCGGAGCAATCCGGTTACCATACAGTTTGCTGATCCCTGCTACTGCAGGGATCAGCAAACTGTTGACACTGTAATAAAAGCTTTAATATTAATTGTGTCCATCATGTTTCTATGGGGGTGTTCACTCCCCCTAGAGACATGCTGCCCACTCAGGTGGGCATGTAATGTGTTAAGTCCTGTACAGTAAGCCAGCTCTGTACATTTTTTTGAATGAAGCCGCGGCTCCACTGACAGCTGTGCGCATACTATACGCAATGTACATATAGTATGTGCGCTGTCCAAGGTCCTGTTGGCTTTTACCGTAGATCTATGGGCTGCGCCCACCATAAATCTACTGTAAAAGCCTACAGGACCTCAGACAGCGCACATACTATATGTACATTACGTATAGTATGCGCACAGCTGTGAGTGGAGCGGCGGCTTCATTCACAAAATTGCACAGAGCCGACAGGAGCCGGCTTACTGTACAGGAGTTTGACACATTACATGCCCACCTGAGTGGGCAGCATGTCTCTAGGGAGGTGGGCACCCCCTAGAGACATGAAGGGCCCAATTATTAATATTAAAGCTTTTTTTTTTTTTTTTTTTACAGTTAGCCGGCAGCCGGGATAAGCAAAGTATATATGGTAACCGCATTGCTCATGATTACACATCCTGAGCAATGCAATTACTGCATTGCGGAGGCTAGAACCGCTCCGAAAACTGCAGCCTGCATGATTTTTCACGCAGGCTGCAGAGCCGGAGCCGGTAACCGGATTGCATGTAAAGCAATCTGGTTACTATAATGGGCTCCTATGAAGAGTGTTTTTGCTTTTTAAAAGCTCAAAACCGGATCAGAATTTGAGAAAAAAAAAAAAAAAACGCAGGTGTGATCCTAGTCTAATGGGTGTAGTTTTCTGTCCTCATTGTCTGAACAGATCCGAATGTACCTCAGAGTTGGACTGTATATTGATTTTTTTTTTTGCGTGTCTTGGATGAAAGCTGCTCCATCTCCGGTATGCCAGACATCTTGTGAGTTGATGGTAAGTAGACATTTGTATGGTATTATCTTTGATGTACCGTATATACTCGCGTATAAGCCGAGTTTTTCAGCCCAAAAATTGGGCTGAAAAGTACCCCCCTCGGCTTATACGCGAGTCAGTGCTGTATACCGATGTATACATCGGTATACAGCAGCCCCCGTATCCCCAGTAATCCAGGGCCCCCCAGCCTCTCTCCGGTCACCTGAAAAGCAAACTATACTTATCAGTGTCCGCTGTCCGCGCCCGCTCGCCTCTGCCGTCTGCGATCCTCCATCTTCATGCGGCGTCTTCCGGGTTCCTGTGCTCGTCGCAGGGAATGACGTCATTCCCTGCGACGAGCACAGGAAACCGGAAGACGCCGCATGAAGATGGAGGATCGCAGACGGCAGAGGCGAGCGGGCGCGGACAGCGGACACTGATAAGTATAGTTTGCTTTTCAGGTGACCGGAGAGAGGCTGGGGGGGCCCTGGATTACTGGGGCCCTGTATACTACCGCTGGGGCTGTATATATACCACTGGGGCTGTATATACCGCTGGGGCTGTATATACTGCTGGGGCCCTGTATACTACCGCTGGGGCTGCAATCTACTACCACTGGGGCTGTATATACTACCACTGGGGCTGTATATACTACCACTGGGGCTGTATATACTACCACTGGGGCTGTATATACTACCACTGGGGCTGTATATACTACCACTGGGGCTGTATATACTACCACTGGGGCTGTATATACTACCACTGGGGCTGTATATACCACTGGGGCTGTATATACTGCTGGGGCCCTGTATACTACCGCTGGGGCTGCAATCTACTACCGCTGGGGCTGCAATCTACTACCACTGGGGCTGTATATACCACTGGGGCTGTATATACTGCTGGGGCCCTGTATACTACCACTGGGGCTGTATATACTACCACTGGGGCTGTATATATTGCTGGGGCCCTGTATACTACCACTGGGGCTATATATACTACCACTGGGGCTGCTGTATACTACCACTGGGGCTGCTGTATACTACCACTGGGGCTGTATATACCACTGGGGCTGTATATACTACTGGGGCTGCTTGTATACTACCACTGGGGCTGCTGTATACTAGCACTGGGGCTGTATATACCACTGGGGCTGTATATACTACTGGGGCTGCGTGTATACTACCACTGGGGCTGCTGTATCTACCTCTGGGACTGCTGTATACCACACTGCTGGGGGCTGTATACTTGTGCTAGGGTCCACCCTCGGCTTATACACGAGTCAATAGATTTTCCCAGGTTTTGGGGGCAAAAGTAGGGGGGTCGGCTTATACACGGGTCGGCTTATACACGAGTATATACGGTATATGGTTGTGTCCAGAAAATGTATTTGTGACTTTGAAAAGTTGAGGGTGACCTTATTGTTGGGTGGAATGTGTTGATGATGTTGTGGAAGGTAAGCAGACCCTCCTTTGATGGGGATGGGGGAAGGTAAGTCTGTACAGATGCAAAAAGTGTACCATGACAGCCGCTGTCCCTGGTGCTGAAGCTCCAGCGTGATATTGCAGTAATATCACACTGAAGCTTCAGGACCACGGACAGTTCAGTGCAGGAGCTGAGCGCCTTCACAGTAATGTAAAATCACCCGACAATTGCCGGGAACAGAAAAAAGGAGAATTTTGTGTACTCACCGTAAATTCCTTTTCTCTTAGCCTCTAATTGGGGGACACAGGACCGTGGGTGTTATGCTGCTGTCCACTAGGAGGCGACACTAAGTAGAATCTGCAAAAGAGTTCAGAGACTCCTCCTCTGCAGCATACACCCCTGGGGCAGACACTGCCTCACCAGTTTTGTGCTAAAGCAGTAGGAGCAAGTAACAGATTAACAAAATAATAAGGCCTGTAAAAAACCAGGCACCTATAGAACAAGTAACAGAATATTAAAATAGCCAGGCCTGTAAAAAACAGGCACGTATGTAATAGCTCAGAAATAACCTGAGAGACCAGTAGCTTCAGAAGCCAGTAAGAAGGCCCGAACGGGCAACAGGGTGGGTGCTGTGTCCCCCAATTAGAGGCTAAGAGAAAAGGAATTTACGGTGAGTACACAAAATTCTCCTTTTCTCCTTCGCCTCATTGGGGGACACAGGACCGTGGGACGTCCTAAAGCAGTCCCTGGGCGGGAAAAGAATACATTAGAGACTCTTATATAACCTGCACCCCACCGGTGAACTGCTGTCACCAGGGAGATGCATCAACTAGATCTACATCTAATAAGGAAAGAAAATGAACACTGAAGTTCCACAACAGTGTAAGCGTACGAACACTGTGCTGTACCGCAATAGTGTAAAAACTGAACTAGGTGACAGCCTCGGCCACCTACAGCGGAGAGGCCTGGGCCCAAAGGAGGTAGAGTGCCCTCAGTCGTACGAGTGCATGCGCGACCTTATACCTGATGTAAATGGTATGTTTACAACCGCTAAACTTCCTGAATAGGAAGTGTGTTCGTGTAACCAGTTTGGCTGAGGATGTTGGCATGCGCAGACAGTGGCCCACCGCGAGGATGAAGAACGATCTGTCAGAGTTCCTTCGAAGGACGGAATGAACCTCTGGAAGCTGCCATCCTAGCCTCAGACACGTAGAGGTCGGGCGATCTAATGTGCGCTGAGTCATGTTGATACGGTGCATCAGTGCTGAACGACTGAAGAGGAGTCGGAGCGGTGTGGTCTTTGTTTAGATGGAATGACCCTGCCATCTTAAGAAGAAAGATGGTACAGGTCGCATCCCAACCTATCTTGGCGACCACCGAAAAAAAAAGGCGGTTCGAAGGGAGCGCTAGGGTCAGAGATAGCGGTATTTTTCTGTTTTTCACCACCTCTGGTAACAAAGGTGAAAGAAAAATTTCCGTGAAGGTGTGAAGGAAAGGATCCTGCAGCACATAGTAAACCTGAATGAAGCCCCATGTTACCCGCAGTTATCGTAAGGAAGGAGGGGACAATGTGTGAAAATGTCCCGGATGGAAGCTGCTAACCAGAGCCTACAGCCACGCAATGGAGGCGTTACCGAGAAGGTAGCATGAAGACGTGCCCTCTGAGGAAATCGAGAGAAAGAGAGGGAGAGAATCAATGTGAACGGAAACAGGTGTGTACCCCGAGTCAAGGATGTAGCGCCTGTTCGCGAAAGGAGAACTAGGTATCGGAGCTACAACCAGGTGTCAGGGCCACACTATGAGGATTAAAGTTTCTGAATTTTGTGAGAAAAGACCCTGAAAAGAGGGCCTGTACGGTTTGGAGGATGTCAGGAAAAAACAGTGGTGAGTGAAAATATTTCGGCATAGTAAGTGCGCCTGGGCCAAACCGGGATCCTCTGGAGGACTGTAACGTCATTGGACCTGAACCTTGCCAAGGTCATCTGGATGATTGCAAGGCCGTGAGATTAAATCCTCGCCTCAGACTAAGCAAGAGAGGCAGAGGGGTATCCGCTCTCATAAGTTGTGAATTGTGAGCTATAGCCCGAACACAGGTACGTGCTGTGTATTAGTAACGGAGCTGAAGACGAAGAAAACCGGAGTGATCTGACTCGCTCTATACTGGGTCCTAATTTGGACATTACATGCGTGGTGTAGGTTACACCTGCGTGGCACCAATGATGAGATACCAATCCCTAGGCGAGTGATAGGCAGGAACAACCGAAAGGTCGCCCGCTGCCCCGCACCGTGTGATGACAGGGCGACACTATCCTTCATATAGGTGTGCGCCAGACGGCATGTGAGAGGAAGGACAGGTGCGGTCACCAGTGAAGGAGAAACGGTTGAAAACCTGAGTCAGACTGAATAACCTGACTGGAAAAAGGAGAATCATGTGGAGAGTCCAGAAAAATGGTTGGTCAAGATGTAACCAACCCGTATGCCCCAACATCTCGAGAGAGAGGTGAGGACTGAAGAGGGTCTGCGTGTGTGACGATGGCGTCTGGATCGGAACTGGAGAAAATTTCTCGGTATGGAATAACTAGGTTAGACGAGTTAGGGCGTTCAATGTAGTGTGAACACCACTGCGCAGACCCAAAAGAGGGCGTCTTGATGAGTGTATCCTTGTGAAGCAACCAGGTTAACTGAGCTGAGAAGGGTCACTGTAGCGTGCAAACGCATCTGCGCAGCCTCCAAGTGCAAGAGCCTGGATAAGGAGAACCTCTAGGTAAGGGAGGACAACTTGTCCTTTTGATTGAGAAATGGATATGATCGCCGGTATCACGCGGAGCCACCGAAGGGCTAGGTAGAGAGAAGAAAACTATGGAGCACTCGGAAATATGTAGAAAAATGTGTCAACATACATGAGGGCCAGGAACCTTTGTACTACCATGGATGAAAAAAAAAAAAAAAAAAAAAAAATTCAGGGAGGTCCGTGACGTTTCCCTGTTTTGGAACTACGGGGAACCTGATGACGATCAGTGAAGATATACGTCCGCTTCAGCTGCGACTTCAATGCCATGAGGAAACGGATGGGAGCCTGAAGATTACTAAAGAAAACGGTCCCATATTGGAGACGGTACTGTGTACGTGCTGCAACCCAATGTCCTGAAGAGACGGATGGGGAGACTAAGGAGTAGCAAATAGTGGTGCCATCCATTGCAAACCACACATCCAGCTGTGGGAGCTGGAGAGGACGAATCTTCAAAACCGCGTGATGAGGAGTCTCATATTGAAGACGACAATATAAATGTGCTACAACCCAAGTGCCCTGGGGAAGGCTAATGGGGAGACTGAGGCTACTAAATCACAGTGCTATGTACTGCAAACCCAAACCCAGCTCCAACAGTGGGAACTGGGGAGGACGAGTGTCCGGATCCGCGTATCAAACTGTTATGCATTGAACAGGAACCAGGAGAGACGATTGTCCGGATCTGCGAGCCAAGCAGTCCTGTATTGGAGATTGGAACACTTAGGAACCGTCGCCAGAATTGATGTTTTCTCCGCAATCCAAGCCGTCCTGTATAGGAGATCGGAACCCTTAGGAACCGTCGCCATAAACGATGTTTCTCCGCCGGCCAAGCCGTCCTGTATAGGAGATCGGAACACTCAGGAACCGTCGCCATAAATGATGTTTCTCAAATCAGGAGGGGAAACGTGGAGGTAACACCCCGCGTTGCCGCCTGTTGGTTTGGGAGATCGGTACACACGGGTACCGTCGCCCTACATCTTCCCTGGGGAGTACTGAAAACAGTTTCTGTCGTTCCTCATGTGGCTAGATTGCACCTCTAGTCTTAATGGTGCTTGAAGCCACTACGGCTGCACCATCGGTTGTCATCTGCATTGTTGCGTATCTGACGGTGTGATGCGTCCTCGTGAAGACTCTATCCTGGAGAGGAGGGAAAGTATCAGATGATCGTCTGAATCAGTTTTCAAAACAGTCCTTAGATGAGGATCGGAAGGCTGAGAAACAGTCGTCATAATGATGTCCCTCGGAGCAGGAGGGGGTACGTGGAGGTAACACTCCGCGTTCCCGCCTGTTGTTGGTTTTGGGAAATCGGTACGCATAGGTACCGTCGCCCTTCATCTCCCGTGGGTGGTGAAGGTGGACTCCAGTTGGCACCGGGAGGATATTCGGCGTGAATGGGACATATATATCTGAAGGACCACCTGTAATGCGTGAGAATTGTTAAACATTTGTGCGGCCGTTTTCTTTCTGTGAATGAGTCCGTGAGACATGGGACTGCGCAAGGGTAGTGTTTGTTAACGGCCTGAGTAGGGTAAGAACCCTTGCCAAATGTGCGACACGTCCAGTAGGGAAAGCGTCCATACCCGGTCTCGAACCGGGCACCTTTGCATTGGCAGGCCGCTGTGCTAACCACTACACTATGGTTCCTATATATTTTAAAGCGTCCGTACCTGTGGAAAATCAGGGCCGTAGTCTAGAGATTAGATTTGACGGGCAATGTCTAATCCAGTCGACTGTACCTGCGTCCTTTGTCGTAATATGCAAATAGAGTCTGTGGAGACTCGGTTAGGAGTCTGAAACACAGGATTAGCCAGATATCCCTCCAGGGAAGGGCCCAGCCAAGGGGTGGCTTCTGCGGATAAAACCATAACTACCATGGTAAGTGGCACTTTAGTCAATATCCAGCTACAAGCTTAGAGATATGACAAGGAATACCAAGGCCAAGTATGCATCCACAGACAGCTGTCTTATATTGTATTCCGCTGCAGGCATCGATGGTAGAGACGCCTGAGGAGGTGTGCTGTCTGTACCGTGGATCCCCACGTTGCGATTCGGACCGGTGTGAGTCACACGTTGGGCGACCCTGTAGGACCAGAGGTCTTGTCCCTGTACTGAGATGTAGAATGGACCCAACCTGCCCAGTATGTAGGGGGAGAAATGGAAATCTTGTACGCTGGTAGGAGCACGATTCTGACAGCGGGGGAAGACTGTGCCGGAGGCAGGAAAGATCTACATAATAATGAATATCCTGCATTGCCTCGACCTTGTGAAGTATAGGGGAAGGAAGGGAACAGGCCTAAATGTGAAGGCTTGATATCCCTATAGTCATTGTGGCCCATGGAGGCCTCCGAACACTCAGCTTGGAACCATCAGCCTGGCACTGTCCTTGGGGCCATTAGGGGCTACTTGAGCCACAGCTGCAGCTATTGCAGGCTACTGTAGACATGGCAAGCAGGGCTGTGCAAGCGGAAGAGCACTTACCCTGCTCGCCACAAGATGTGCCCCACCAGGGTCCGGGTATCCAGCGGCGCCAGCGCGCCACACGCTGTTGCCCTTTCAGGGTCCGGTATGCAGCGGCGCCCATAATGTATTCAAAGTGCCCCGGGCGGAAGTGGCGTCCGCTGACCTGGAGGAAAGGGGCGGGCCAGATGAAAGGGCTCCGTGTGAAATCACGCGATGCGCGAGAAGCGCGCAGAGAAGGCCATTCCGCCCCCTTCTGACGCGGCCTGGGCGGGCTCTGCCGCTGTTGCGCGTCACGCGAGGGGCGGAGGGAGGCGGGACTAACGTGGCTAGGCCGAAGCCGGGGCCTGGATTAGAACGCGGCCCCGGAAAAGAGGGGGGACCGGCGCGCAGGACCCGCCGGACCCGGACAAAAAATAATGGCCAGATTGCTGCTGCGGCACGGGGGGAGTCCCCAGGTGCAGAGAACTGGTAGTGTCCGGGTCCAGTCGGTCTGGAGACCGAAGGCATGCGGCCGCTGGAGCACGGGAGTCCTGGCAACGTGGAGGTGGAAGGGAGGGAAATCATACTACCTGTCGTTGGCTCCTCTACCCGGAGTCCCCGTAAGGGGAGGATGGGGAGGGCAAGCGTCCGTCTTGCGTGTAGGAGAGACCGGTCTGCATGCTACCAACCAGATGCATAATGGTATCCTGGGATGGAGACGGAGACTAGACCTTCATCCTTCAACCCAGGGCTCAGCTCCGAGGCCTGGGGAGGGCTGTAAATAAAGGATTCTGACTGAACCTTGGCCCAGGATATAAGATGTAGCTGGGAAGGAGATGATTAGGTTCTATAAACTCAGAGCCCATGTGGGGAGCTGAGAAAGATTCTTCTTTTTCTTAGGAGTTGTAGAAAAAAAGAGGGAGAAAAAGAAAAAAACTCTAAAAAATCTAAAAGAGGGAAAACAATAAAAGAGGTCTGCCTCCTGAGCGACACTAAGCAAAACTGGTGAGGCAGTGTCTGCCCCAGGGGTGTATGCTGCAGAGGAGGAGTCTCTGAACTCTTTTGCAGATTCTACTTAGTGTCGCCTCCTAGTGGACAGCAGCATAACACCCACGGTCCTGTGTCCCCCAATGAGGCGAAGGAGAAATAAAGGAATTAACCCCTGCAATGCCAGGGTGTGTTGTCACTGTCTACACAGTTTACACACACTGCGTAAACATGACAGCACACCAACTGCATTTTAACCCTTCTGACACCGGCTTTTATTAGCCGTATCTGCAGGCTCTAGGCCGACATGTAGCGCAGAGCTTGCAGAGGGGTTTAAAATGATTATTAACACACAGCACTTTATTATTGAGATTTCTGAGTTTTTTAAACAATGTTTCAGCGCTGCTGTGACAGCGCTGGGACATTATCGATTACTGTACTGGCAAAAGTAGTAAATTCAAACTCTCCGGTTTTGACAGCCGGCGAGTTTAAATTCACCGCCAATGCTGTCCACGGTCCTTCAGGACCACGGACAGCATCACAATCACACAAACCACACATGCACTCACACCTCACACTCGCAGCACACTCACATGAATACAGGCAGGCACACTCACCAAAAACATGCATATCACTCGCATCACTGTCGTGCATCAAACACCGTGTTTGATGCACAACAGTGTGCCTCCAGCCTTAGACCTTTACTGGTCAGCCACGCTGTGGAGTAGTTGGATGCATGTGATGGAGCATTGTCCTGCATGAATAGCATGTTTTTCTTGAACGATACCGACTTCTTCCTGTACCACCGCTTGAAGAAGTTGTCTTGCAGAAACTGGCAGTAGGGTCCGGGAGTTGAGCTTCACTCCATCCTCAACCCGAAAAGGTCCCACAAGTTCATCTCTGATGATACCAGTACCCTACCTCCATCTTGCTGGCGTCTGAGTGGAGCTCACTGCTCTTTACTGATCCAGCCTCTGGCCAATCAAGAATCACTCATTTCATCAGTCCATAAAACCTTTGAAAAATCAGTCTTAACGTGTTATCTTATGTTTCTTGTTCAAAGGTGGTCGTTTTTCAACCTTCCTTACCATGGCCATGTCCCTGAGTATACCACACCTTGTGCTTTTTTTGATACTCCAGTAACGTTTCAGCTCTGAAATATGGTAAAACTGGTGGCAAATGGCATCTTGGTGGCTTCACGCTTGATTTTCCTCAATTCATGGGCAGTTATTTTGCACCTTTTTTGCCCAACACGCTTCTTGCGACCCTGTTGGCTATTTGCCGTGAAACCCTTAATTGTTCAGTGATCACGCTTCAAAAGTTTGTCAATTTCAAGACTGCTGCATCACTCTGCAAGACATCTCACAATTTTGGACTTTTAGAGCCTACCAAATCTCTCTTCTGACCCATTTTGCCTAAGGAAAGGCATTTGACTAATAATTAAGCACACGTTATATAGGGTGTTGATGTCATAACAGATGCACATCACCTGATTAATCGGTACTTGGCTCTCAAGCCTATACAGCTTGGAGGACATGATGTATAAAAAGTATCATGTGATCAAAATACTAATTTGTCTAATAATTCTGCACACAGTGTATATGCCTCCCACACTCTATATGCAAGCTATATGCATCACACGACACTCCTGAGCTGAGAGAACAGTGTTTATGTTTGTGCAGCTATCACTGTTTGCTCAGGTGACATATAGAGTGTGGGAGGCATATAGTGAGAGCAGGGGATGTGGCCATACTGTTAATTACACTAGCAAGAAGTATGAGGAGGCAGAAATATAGGATGATCATATAGTGCCCGTCAGCAACGCCCCCTGCTCTCTGCAACAGCATGAGGCTGAATCTGCTCTGTGACCCACTGTCCCCTGGGGTGAGTGCCGTGGAGTAGATATGATTTTATTCAGTGATCTAAACATCCTGAAACTGTAGTGAACAGTTTAGCTTCATCATTAGGATGGCAGGGATAGCATAAAAATTGTGTCTCTCCCCGAAGTTCCCCTTTAACCATCGAGCATCATTGCTAGTCTAATGCATTGCAATGTACACATTGCAATACATTACACCTGTCAGTGTGACACTGGCAGAATGCCTGTTAGACCTAGCTCTTGGCATAATAGCTGACAGTTCAAGTGGTCATTATTATCTGACCTCCTTCTGTCATGGCAACCATCAGACATCCCCCCATGATCACGCCTCGATCAGGTGGGAGCACCCTGCCTCTCTCACACTAAATGCTGCGATCGCTATTGATGGATGCATTTAGTAGGGTTAAATAGCCAAGGTTGGTGCAGCCCTGGCTGTGAAACTGGTGCTCGGCTATTATTTAAGTAGAGCTCCCGGCGGCAATCGTGTGTACACAGCTCCTCTGCAAGCATAATTACTAGGATGTACTGGCACGTCCATTTGTGGGAAAATGGGACATACCAGTACAAATGTCAGGACAGTGTTAATGGAACAATTTTCTATTTACTCTACCAGTCAGCAAGCTGCTTTAACCAAAAATTGAAATATATAACGCTATTGGTTTGCAGGATTTACTTAAGTCATATCTTCAATGGTAGCTGCCATTACATTTGTGTGGAAACTTCTTTAAAAAAAAAAAAAATTGGAAAATGAAATTCTAAAAATACACTACTCAAAAATTCAAGGAAAAAGGCGGCACTCACCATTAGTAGGAGCTGAGCCTCCAAAACGACGTGCTGTCGTCCGCGCCCCCTGCACCCCCTCCCACGCCGATCCAATAAAGTACAAGATCTACTAATGGTGAGTGCCACCTTTTTCCTTGAATTTTTGATATACATGGACTTTTGTCACAAGGCGCTGCAACACCATTAACAGGGATTTGTAGTGGAAATATAAGGTACATAAGTGCTGTATATACCGCATGAATCCTGGAGCTGCCCGGTTACTTCTCTCCATTATTTTGTTTAAAAATATACTACTGTACACAAATACAAGTTTTTCCAGGCTAAAAAGAATTGGTTAAATTTATTTTGCACATTTGAAGCTCACACAAACGTTATAATCCAACAAAAAATAAAAACCACTAAAATCAAGTCTTAAAATAAATTTCATCACAGCAAATACACATTAGGAAATTAAATTAAAGGTATCTTCTACAGCCAGCAGCTCCACATCTGCAAGCCGTCCTCACCCTTTTCTTAGCTGGGCTCAACTCAATAGAATCTGTGCTAAGGTCTCCGAAACCTACAACAAAAAAACGGTTAAATGTTAGATTATATTTTCAGTAATTAATCAGATCTGTCAATCAAAAAGGAGAAGATACAATAATTGTAAGATACGTGGTAAGTAATTGTGAGATCATCTCACCTATTTCCCGAATGAAGGTGCTTTATCGGGCACACAGACATTTGTGTTATAAAAAGAAATGTAACAAAAAAGAGTGGCACTCTGCTAAGACACACCGGTATAATAGATGTTGGAACAATGTTACAGATAAGGGGGGAAAAAAAAAAAAAAGATGAAAAATAAGACCCTTAGCTTTACAAATATGGTCATATAGATAAAGGGCGGCATGGTGGCTCAAGTGGTTAGCACTGAAGCCTTTGCAGCACTGAAGTCTTGAAGTCCTGGGTTCAATTCCCACCAAGGACACTAAGGACAACATCTGCAAGGAGTTTGTATGTTCTCCCCGTGTTTGCGTGGGTTTCCTCCCACATTGTAAAGACATACCGATAGGATATTTAGATTGTGAGCCTCAATAGGGGACAGCATTACTGATGTATGTAAAGTGCTATGGAATCAATAGCGAATAAATATTATTATTAATAAACAGCCTAGTAGCCACATCTCTCAGTCTCAGCATTAGGGACCCAATACACGAGACAACTTGACATGGCTACTGGGTGGTTTATCGATATGGCCATATTTGTTAAGCTAAAGGCCCCGTTACACGGCACAATATCCTTGACGATATCGCTCAAACGTCACGGGTTTGGAGTAGTTCAAACAACATCGTTAGGACGTCATTACGTGTAACACCAAGATTCAACTTTGTTGGATCATTGATCGCAGATTTGAGAACATGTTCTCAAATAAGACGATCAAGATTGGCCAACCTGCTGCATCGTTGTGTGTGATACCACGATAACTGTCGTTTACGACTTGGCCCATTCACAGCAATGAGGCATCGTTCCCACAACCCAGCGAACGATACCTGTTCACTACATAGTTTGTGAGTCGTCCACGATATCTAGACGTGACATCATGCCAACGATTTCGGAAACGACCGTGCTCCCGCAAAATTGTTGCAGACAGTTTCAACGTCGTGCCGTGTAATGGTGCCTTACGTCTCACTTTGCAGTTTCCCTGATCAGGTTCCATCCGATTTGTGTGCCAAAACCAGGAGAGGAACTTGTAGAGAAAAAGTATAAGTGAAAGATTGACACCTGTTCTGAGTTTTGGAGACACACTGGTTTTGGCCCCAACCTGATCAGCTAAAAAACTGCAGTGGGAAACCAGCCTTATGGTACAGTCACACGTCACGATATCGCGATCGATATTGCAGATACGACCCGTTTTTTGAGGCGTGGCTACGATGACCAAAACAATATCGTAGCGCGTGACTCCTAGATACGACGTCAATATCGCACCCGCCACGTCACCGCTGCGACGCGTCACTTCCGGTCGCAGTGTTCACAGGCAGACTTCGCGCATGCGCAGATAGCATGCTGGAGTCTGCCTGTGTACGACCGGAAGTGACGCACGAACCCGGCATCACATGACCGCGTCGCAGCGGTGACGAGGCGGGCACGATATTGAAATTCTGCCCGTACTCTGCTTTTCTATAATGACGCCCCATTAGGGCGTATTACAGCAACGAGGCAGGGGTAGCGCGGTACAAGGGGACCCGCCTACCGGTCAAAATGCCTTCAGGAACGCCCCTGTGACAAGCAATTTGTAAGTTTGCAAAGTACATTATAGTACTTGCAGTTGACTACAAAAGATGAGGCAGGGATGTGTTCGACTGTATTCTAAGGCTGCAGAGACAGGTACTCATGGTTTAGAAAGCTTATTTGGGGTGACAGGTTCCCTTTAATACCTGGTGACTTAACCCCTTAGTGAAGCCCAATACGTCTTTTACTGACCTGAGAGATAAGTGAATATCATCCCCACCCACCATGAACAGTTGAAAATTAAAATTTTGTACAGTATAGCTGACCACTTGCTGCATCAGTCACGATCAACGTTGGCACGGACCACAGCTGTTTAACCCTTTAGATACAGCTGTCAATAGTGACTACGGCATCTACATGGTTGAGAGGATGGGGGCTCCATTAACCCCATCAGCATCCTGAGATCATGACTGTGCGGTCCTGATGGTTGCCATAGCAATTCACAGTCGAATAATGGCCTTAGAGAGTCTGCCAGCTTTAGTGACCTGCTCAGAAGTTGGCAACTTGTAGGTGGTAGAAATAACATTTTTTTATTTCCCATCATGCCACAATGCATAAATTCCTGAAAGCAGCTGAAGCGTTAATGAACTACCTGACAGCGTGTGCATATGTTGAAGGGGTGCGATTTTTAAAATGATTTCACTTTGGCTTTTTTTCCCGATATATAGGACCCCCCAAAGTCACTTAAAAGCTGATTATATTATATTATATTTTGTAAATTTCCTTTAAAAAAAATTTGGAAATTGCTGCTACATTTTTAAACATCCGAATAAAATATAAGAACAGTTCACAAATCAAGCTGAAGTAAATATTTATTAACTTTGTGTGGTGTGACTATCTGGATTGCAGGGATAATTAAAGGGAACCTGTCAGCTAGTTTATGCCTCCCCAGCTATCACTGTCTGTAGCTGCAGCTTTACCAGTCTAATCATCCCTGTCTGAGCTCAGAGTGTAATGTGAAAGAAAAGCATTTATACAGTTATATTTTCTGACGAAAATGAGGCAGTCAGTCTACATCTTGGAGGAGGTAGACTGGCAGGTTAATAGTTAACATTTCAGCCGAATGTCAGAACATGCTGGGAGACCTGATGTGATGTCAATCATGTGACTACAATAATCGGAGCCAAGTCTTCATAGCACATGATTTGGTTGCTTAGCTCCGCCCACTATGGTCACATGATCGTTAACTTCTCTTGTCATAAGTCACTTACATCACAGGTCCTTAACTATTAACCTGCCAGGCAGACTACACCTTGGAGACTGTAGTCTGACTGTCTTATTTCCATAAGAAAATGTAAGAGTATAAATGCTTTTTTTTCACATTACACTATGATCTCAGACAGGGATGATAAGGCTGGTATTATAAAACTACAAGTACAGATAGTGATAGCTGGGGGGGGGGGCGCAAAAACGACCTGACAGTTTTCACACTTTAAAGGGAAAGTGTCAATTATTTTTTATAAACAAAACAGACAAATTTACTATTAAAGTATAATTGTGTATTTCGAAAAAAAGCTCAAAAACCACTGGAATATGACACGTACCAGTGTCATTACCATACAAAGGGACAATAGTTAGATTTGAAAAAATTGTCTTAGTCACTAAAGGGTTAAGGCCTATATGCCAACCCAACAGCCCCCTCCAAGGGACCTCAATTTAAAAACTGCACCCTTCAAGGTATTTAAAAACCACATTTAGGAAGTTTGTTAACCCTTCAGGTGCTTCACAGGAATTAAAATAATGTGGAAACAATAAATGAAACATTAGTTATCTTCCGCAAAAATGTTGTCTAGGCCCAGACAGTACAATTTGTTGGGTAATTTCTTTTAAGCAAAATGAGATCCCATATGGGAACAATAGTGGTGTTGAGACAGCATCAAGCCTCAGTAGCATATACATGCACGAATGCCAAACGTGGGATGATCCATTATGGAGCACAATTTTGTATGGAATAGATTCCAGACGTGTCACATTTGCTGAGCTTCAGTTGTGCTTAAGTAGTAGAAACCCCCTCCCCAACAAGTGGCCCCATTTTAGAGACTACATCCTTCTAGGAATTCAAAAAGGTGTGTGGGGAGTATACTGAACCCACAGGTGGCTCACAGAAATTTATAACACTGGGATGTGAAGATTGAAAATAACTTTTCCACAAAAATGTTAGTGTAGCCCCAAATGTTTCATTTTCACAAGGAGTAACAGGAGGACATGAACCACACAATTTGTTGGTTACTTTAGAGTACAACCAGGGTTGTGGAGTCGGAGTCCATTTTGATGGAGTTGGAGTTAGTATAAAATGGATCGACAGACTAAGGCCCCTTTCACATCAGTGTTTTACGCTGATCGCGGCAGATGTGGCGGATTTACTGCATTTGCGGCCCAACAGTCACACTTGCAGTTCACCTGCGGCAAGCCGCATGCAATGTCTGTGGATTGCAGCAAGTGCGATATAGTTGCGGTTTCAGCACTTGCGGTTGTGAAAAAAACGCTGCGGTTTTCCGTGGCCACAACTGCCGAAACCGCAACTATACCGCACTTGCCGCAAGCCCATTAGACATTGCATGGGGCTTGCCGCAGGTGAACCGCAAGTGTGACGGTTAGGCGGCAGATGCAGTAAATCCGCCGCATCTGCCACGATCAGCGTGAAACGCTGTGAAAGGAGCCTAAAATAAAAATGTATTGAAGAATAGTTCAATGCAGAATGTGCTTAATATTATTACGAATTATTATGTTGTAGCTAAATATCTTGATTATTTTATTATAATAATAATTAAACCTGATGTTTACATTGTACTTCAACTCCGACAGCTTCATACGTAACTCATGTTTAAGTGATACACTTTTTGGAGTCAGGAAAATTGAGGAGTCTGGAGTCTGTGGTTTGGTTTACCGACTCCACAGCCCGGAGTAGGACAACACCCTATATGTGGTCAGAAACGGTCATTTGCTCACATGGCAGGGTTTGGAATCAAAGGAGCACTACTTCAATTTTGGAGCCCAATTTTAGCAGGAATAGATTGCGGACAACATGTGTTTTAGCCCTTTACATGCAAAAACACGAGCAAACCCCACAAGTGACCCTATTTTGGCAACTATACCTGTAAAGCATTTTTTTTTCTAACTCAGGTGATACACAGAAATAAATAACATTGGTGCTGAGTAAATTAAAGATTATGATGTTTTCCACTAAAATGTTGTTTTGACCTCAAGTTTTTATATTTCAAAAGGGCCAATAAGAGAAAGTGAAAAGGTTCAATTTGTTATGCAATTTCTCCTGTATACGCCAATACCCCAAATTTGGTTGAAAACAGGGTAGCAACACCATATTTGGGCACAGATTTTGCTGTTGCAGTCTGTTGGTGTCATGTGACTTTGGCAGAGCCCCCAAGATGCCAGAACAGCAAAACCCTCCCATAAGTGACCCCATTTTACAGACGACAATTAACTCATCTACAAATGCAGGAAGTATATTTACACCCCAGGTGTATCAAAGAACTTTAGATCTTTGGGCGGTGAGAGAAAAAAAAAAAAAAAAAAAAAACAAACACATTTTTACCACAAAAATGCTGTTTAAGCCACAGATTTAAAATTTTTACATAGGGAAATGAGTAAAAATGTTACCTAAATTTGTCACAACTTCTGCTAAATGAGGCAATACCCCACACGTCTGTACAGTACTGCTAAGCCAAACCGCGAGACTCCAAAGGTATGTATGGAGCGTTATTTGACTCTTCGGCACAGATTTACCTAAATTACTTTGCAGACCTCATACAGAGCCTTTGAGTGCCATAACAGCATGAGCCCTCAAGTGACCCCATTTTAGAATTACACCTCTCTGAGAGTGACCATTTTCACTCCGTGGGCGTTATTCCATGGCAGCAATGGATGTTGCCGAGTGAAAAATGCAAATCTTCCATTGTAGTGCCCATATATTGTGCCCAGCTTGTGTTTCTCAAGACACACCCCATAAATTGAGAAGGTTCTCCTCACTACCGTATTGCTAACTATTTGGATGCTAAATGTGTGTTTAGGCACACTGCAGCAGTCAGAAGGGAGCAGGCATTTGGAATTGCAGAATTTGATCAATTTCTATTGCAGGTAGCCATTTTGCTTTCTCATAGCCTTTGAATTATCACTAGCATGAAAACCTCCTATATTTCAGTTAACAGATAATGAACATGACTGGGGACTTTGTTTTTGTGGACCAAATTTAAGCTTTTCTTAGGGGGAACATTTTACATAGAAATTTGGATTCTAGTTATCCAGTCCTCTACCCTGAACATTTACATGTAGGGTTTCCATCTAAATCTTCAAATGATACAATTTAGATCTGTCAGGAGTTTAATCTGATCACTATAACATTATTCAATATAATGCGGCAACAGTTACTCTGGACTCAGTCTGGCCTATTGTTCAGTTCTGTCTTTTTCGGAGGTGCACAAAAATGAGGCCGACCACATTTTTACGCACGGTTAAAGAGATGAATAGCACCTTAATATAGGCTATCTTTTTCATTACAGAGTTTTGTCTTAATCAATCACTTATTTTAGAGATTTCCAAGAAAACCATGATGTAAATAAATGCTCAGTGTACAGCACAGGATAAATATAAGTCAAGCCTGACTGCAATCTTTTTTGGAGGCAGAATAAACAAAAGCAAGTCTTAAGATGCAAGAGAAACAGGGTAAAAAAAATAGAACGGCAGTTTAACTACAGTATTTTTTGCTTTATAAGACGCACCTGATTAGAAGACGCACCCTCAAATTTGTTGAGGGAAAAAAAAAGAGAAAAAACGAATGTGTACTCACTGTAAAATTGTTTTCTCTGAGCCATCATTGGGAGACACAGGACCATGGACCATGGGTGTTATGCTGCTGATCCATAGGAGAACGACACTAAGTGAATGTGAAACAGTTAGCTCCTCCTCTGCAGTATACACCCCCTGGCTGGGCCAGACCACACCAGTTTTAGTGAACAAGCAGTAGGACCATATAACAAAAAATGAGAAAAAAGATTGAACCATGAAAACTTCAAATGAATTCAAGAAAACAAGAGCCAAACTAGCCAAAAAGGGAGGGTGCCGTGACCCCCAAATGATGGCTCAGAGAAAAAGATTTTACAGTGAGTACATAAAAATCCATTTTTCTCTATCAGTAAAAAATGGGAAAGGAAACGGTGTTCACCAGTCCGCGCTGCCAGGATCCACTTATTCCAGGGAAGAAACTCACGATCAGATGTGATTTGATCAAAACTTTTTATTGCATCCAACGCGTTTCAACGCCTTTCCTGGCGTCTTCCTCAGGGATCCCTGAGGAAGACGCCAGGAAAGGCGTTGAAACGCGTTGGATGCAATAAAAAGTTTTGATCACATCACATCTGATCGTGAGTTTCTTCCCTGGAATAAGTGGATCCTGGCAGCGCGGACTGGTGAACACCGTTTCCTTTTCCCATTTTTTACTGTGTGATTCCACGTGCAAGTGGTCGGTGGGAGTCCAGCAGCAGCCATCCGGATTATACACTACATGTCTGCATACCAGTTGTGGGTCGCACAACTGAAATAGGTGAGTGGTTCCTTTATACCACCGGATTGTCAGTGTCTAAGTGATAAGGCACTATTGCGCCTCTTGTTCCCCTTCCCCCTTTTTTCTTTTCATTTTTCTCTATCGACTCATTAGGGGACACAGGACCATGGGACGTCTTAAAAGCGTCCCTGGGTAGGAGAGTGAACCACAGCACAAGGAGCAAGGAAACAGTCCCAGATTCCCAGAAACACCTACTGAGACAGGTGCGCCACCGCCGCCTGAAGGATCCTTCTACCAAGGCTAGCATCAGCGGACGCTTGGGTATGTACTTTGTAGTGTTTTGTGAATGTGTGCAGACTAGACCAGGTATCGGCCTTGCACAATTGTTCAACTGAAGCCTGGTGCCGAATGGCCCAGGATGCACTAACCGCATGAGTGGAGTGAGCTCGAAGTCTGCTAGGAATGGGAACATTTCTTAAGACGATGGATTCGTTCTGCTATCCAGGAATCCTAACGGGCCAGGGTTGCCTTGGAGGTGGCCTGCCCCTTACGGGGACCCTCAGGAGAATAAACAGGCTGTCCGACTTTCTGAAGGAAGCCGTCCTAGAAATGTAGTGTCTGAGGGCCCTTACGAGGTCAAGGGCATGCAGTGCCTTCTCCACTCGATGCACCGGAGCCGGACAGAAAGACGGCAAGAGGATATCCTCATTAAGGTGAAATGGCGAAGTCACCTTGGGAAGGAAGGTGGGAACTGGGCGCAGTACCACCTTGTCTTGATGAAAAAACAGAAAGGGTTAATGGCAAAAGAGAAGCTAACTCAGAGATCCACCTGATTGACGTAATGGCCACCAAGAAGGCTACTTTCCATGACAAGAGACAATTCTTTTACCATGAGAAGAAAAGCTTCCATGTACGGTGGTAAATACAAGACGAGGCTGGTTTCTGAGCCCTGATCATGGTATGGACGTCGTCGGGGGAGAACCCGGCGCGCATCAAGACCCATGTTTTAAACAGCCACGCCGTCAAATTCAGGGCCCTGGAATTCTGGTGGGAAATGGGACCCTGGGTGAGGATATCCGGTAGATCTGGGAGGCTCCAAGGGACGTCTGCAACGAGCTGCACCAAATCAGCGTACCAGGCGCGCCTGGGCCAGTCTGGGGCTATTAGAATTACCGGGACTCATACTTTGATCTTCCTTACTACCCTCGGGAGTAAGGGGAGCGGAGGGGAAGATGTATGGCAGACGGAACTGACGCCAGGAGCCCACCAGTGCGTCTGCTCCGATGGACAATGGATCACGTGACCGAGATATGAATGCGGGCACCTTGGCGTTTAGCCGAGAAGCCATCAGATCGACATCGGGTGTCCCCAGCGGCAGCATATCTGGTGAAACACTTCTGAGTGGAGAGACCATTCGCCGGCGGCCAGACCTTGGCAGCTGAGAAAATCTGCTGCCCAATTCTCTACCCCTGGAATGTGGACCGCAGAGATGACTCTGCCCAAAGGAGAATCCGCACAACCTCATCAAACGCTGCTTTGTTGCGAGTGCAGCCCTGGCGATTGATGTAGGCTACCGCTGTAGCATTGTCCGGCTGAACGCAGATATGGTGGCCCACCAGAAGATGGCGAAAAGCTTTGAGGGCAAGAGATTGCTCGAATCTCCAAAAGATTTATTGGTAAGGCTGACTCCCGGGTAGTCCACCTGCCGTGGGCAGTGTGGTGACTGTATACTGCACCCCAGCCTACAAAGCTGGCGTCCGTGTTGAGGACTAGCCAGTCCACTGGAAGAAAGAAGCGGCCCTTGGACAGGGGATGCTGGGTGACGCCATCAACAGAGAGCATGCCAGACCGTGGGTGTCAGGCGGAACATCTTGTCCAGGGAAAAGGGGCTCTTGTCCCAGGCAGACAGGAGAGCCAGCTGCAGTGGCCGCAGGTGAAATTGGGCGAAGGGGACGGCCTCTATTGCCGCAACCATCCTTCCTAAGACCCTCATGCCGAAACGAATGGAGTATGAGAAAGGACGGAGAAGAGAGGACTGCCTGGCGTAGGGTAGACCTCTTGTCCCGAAGGAGGGAGACCAAGCCTCGGTAGGTGTCTAAGGTCATGCCAAGGAATGTGATTGACTGTGCCAGGATTGGAGACTACTTTTTCAGATTTACCAGCAAACCTAGGCGAGACATGGTGTCCCTGGTGATCTGGACACTGTCTGTGCACTCCTGAAATGAGGGAGCTTTGATCAGGAGATCGTCGAGGTAAGGCAAGACTACTCCTCCTCTGGAATGCAGGACACTCATGGCAGCCGCCATGACTTTCGTGAAGACCCTTGGGGCCGTAGCAAGGCCAAAAGGAAGGGCCACAAATTGGAAGTGAAGGTCCTGTACCGCAAAGCGGAGGAATTGTTGGTGAGCCTGAGCAATGGCGACATGCAGATATGTGTCTCTTGTTGTAGTCTCTGTGGCCATAGTGATGGTGCACTGTATGGCAATGATCTGCCGTACAGTGCACCATCACTATGGCCGCAGAGACTACAACAAGAGGACAATTGATCCCTTGTTGTAGTCTCTGGGGTCAGTCATAGTGCACGGTATGGCAGATCATTGGCATACAGTGTACCATGATTCTGACCCCAGAGACTACAAAAAGGGATCAAGTGTTCCCTTGTTTTAGTCTATGTGATACAGACCCAGGGCACAGTGATCGCACAGAACGCTGTGCCCTTGGCTGTCACACACCACTCCTCTGCACCCTCATCTCCATGTAGATGAAGCAAGCTGCAAAGGAGCAGGGCCAGGAGCAGGAGAAGGCGGCCAGTAGGAAAACCGGAGGAGCTGGCCGCGGCAGCCACATGAGGATCGGAGGAGGACTGAATGAGGCGATCATCGCTGCCCCCCCACCACGATCCCTGCCCTCCCGTGATTATTGGAGGGCAGGGATCAGGGGGGCAGCAGTGATCAGACAATCATGGAGGCTGGGAGGCAGGAGGAAGCGCAGCCACCTAACAATCACTCTGATCGGCAGTTGAAAGTGAAACTGCCAGAGTGATTGTCGCCACGGGGGGCTAAGCGCCCAAGTACCTGCAGCTCCGGTGGCATTTCACAGATCTGTATCACCGGAGCTTGCAGGAGCCTGATCCCGCCACGATGTTGTGGGATGTCACAGGTCGGGAAGGCACCGACTTCTATGACGTCCCAAAACGTCATAGGTCGGGAAGGGGTTAAAGGAGTTGTAAACGGTTTTGTTTGCATCCGGAATGACCTTTTCTATAAAACTTTCAGACTAGTTAACCCCTTCAGTGAACACCATAAAAAAATGTAAATAGTGGCAAAAACTTTTTTTTTTTTTTCATAGCATCAGGCTCTCACCTGCAACTGCAATTTGCGGTCTCGGAGTATCCCTCAACTCTGCCCGGTTCTTCAAAATGGCACATCCAAACTCAAGCAACCCACTGTCGCCTCAGCTCAAAAATATTTCCAGAATCAGTCCTTTCCTCAACCCTTAATCTACTAAAATGCTTGACAGCACCCAGAAAGAGAATTCCAGAGAAACGTAATCTAGGGAGGGACCACAGCCTGTAGTACCCTACTACAAAAAGGGATATCAGCACCAGAGAGATCTACCAATAAAAACTTCAATTCACACCCCAAAACCACAAGCCCTCTCACATGACTATCGGCAGAAAAATGAAGAAAAAAAAAAAACTAAATACTTTAACCCCTTCCCGACATAGGACGTTGTGCAACGTCCTGTGTTTCTGTCTGTTCCCGACACAGGACGTTGCACAACGTCCTGGCAGATTTGAGCTGCTGCACCCCCTGTAAGCCGGGTCACTCAGGTGTCACAGATGCTGCTGCTCTGTGACAACCTGTAGATGACCCCACAGGGGGTGGATTAACCCCCCCGTGCCCAGGACCCCTCCGATCGGCAGTTTAAAAGTGAAACTGCCGATCGGAGGAAATCATAGGGATTCACCCCTCCAGATCTGATTGGAGCTCTCCAATCAGATCTGGAGGGGTGGATCGGCAAGTGCCCACCCCTCCTCACCCCCCTCCAGCTCCAGGACTGTCCAGGGCCCCCCCTCTGTCCCCCCCAACCGCCTGCCCCCCTCTATTATAACGTATCTGCCGGCGGGCTGCACCCGCGTGCGCCCACCGGCAACACTGCCTGCTCCCCTGCGCTGGTTCTCCCCCCCCAGGCTGCCCCCACCTTCGGGCCCTGTGCCTGGCCCCCCCCTCACCTCCTGCGGCGGGCTGCACACTTCGGTGCTGCCGCCGCTGCAGCTCCTCCTTTTCTGCCCGGCCCGCCGGTCTGTGGCCCCGCCACCTCTCCCGGCCTCCTCCTGCTCATCGGTGGAACGAGGGAGGTAAGTATGTATGTATGTGTATGTATCTATGTGTATGTATGTATGTATGTATGTATGTGTATGTAGCTATGTATGTATGTATATGTGTGTATATGTATGTATGTATGTATGTGTATGTATCTATGTATGTATGAATGAATTGATGGTGGGTGAATGGATAGGGGTTGCATGCGTGGACGTGAGCGTACATGAGTGTGCGTGGACGTGAGTGTGCGTAGACGTGTGCGTGCGTAGACGTGTGCATGTGTGGACATGTGCGTGGATGTGTGCATAGATGGATGTGTGCGTAGACGTGTGCGTGCATGTGTGTGGACGTGTGCGTGCATAGATGTGTGTGTGCATAGACGTGTGCGTGCGTGGATGATGGGTGCATAGGTGGATGGATGGGTGCAACAAGGGATCAAGTGTCCTCTTGTTGTAGTCTCTGGGATCATAGTCATGGTGCACTGTATGACAGGTCATTGTCATACAGTGCACCATAACTCTGACCCCAGAGACTGTAAGAAGAGGACACTTCATCCCTTGCTGCAGTCTCTGGATTGACCAGAGGCGATCGAGCGTCGTGGGACCTTCGTTGTGGACTACGTCGGAGGCGATCGTGCGTTGTGGGACCTTCGTTGTGGACTACGTCATAGGCGATCGAGCGTCGTGGGACCTTCGTTGTGGACTACGTCGGATCTTTATAATAAAGATGGAGTCCGAATTTTGTTTGTGTTTTTTTTTCAAATAAAAAGATTTTTCTCTGTGTGTATTTTCTGACTATTTACCAGAGATTCCTAATGGCGGGTCTAACACTGGCCCTATATTATGAATCTCGGGCTTAGTGCCAGCTGCCAATAAAAAGCTGGCATTAAGCCCTTTATTACCCAGTTTGCCACCGGCACCAGGGCAACTGTAAGAGTCTGGGTACAGCGCCAGAAAATGGCGCTTCAATGAATGCGCCATTTTCTGGGGCGGCTGCGGGCTGCAATTCGCAGCATGGGGGGCCCAGAACGCTTGGGCCTCTCCATGCTGCGGATTCCAGCCCCCAGCTGCCTAGTTGTACCTGGCTGGACCAAAAATATGGCGGAGCCCCATGTCATTTTTTTTTCTAAAATTAGTTCTAGAAGAAAAAAAAGGGCTTTGCTGTATTTTTGGTTGCCAGCCAGGTACAATGAGGCAGCTGGGGGTTGCTGGCAGTCCGTAGCTGCCAAGTTGTACCTGGCTGGACCAAAAATATGGTGGAGCCCTACGCCATTTTTTTTCTAAAATTAGTCCTAGAAAAAAAAAATGGACTTCGCTGTATTTAGATGCATAGTGAACACTTTGAACCCCCAGGTGCTTCACAATTTGATCCGTAAAAATGAAAAAAGAAAATTTGTGTGAAAACAAATGTACTTTTTCCTTCTTACGGATCAATTTGTGAAGCACCTGGGGATCAAAGTGCTCACTATGCATCTAGATGCATTCCTTGGGGGTATCTAGTTTCCAAAATGGGGTCACTTGTGGGGGAGCTCCAATGTTTAGGTACACATGGGCTCTCCATACGCGACATGGTGTCCGCTAACAATTGGAGCTAATTTTTCAGTCAAATTGTTAGCGGACACCATGTCGCGTTTGGAGATCCCCTGTGTGCCTACACATTGGAGCTCCCCCACAAGTGACCCCATTTTGGAAACTAGACCCCCCAGGGAACATATCTAGATGGGTGGTGAGCATTTTGAACCCCCAGGTGCTTCACAAATTCATCTGTAAAAATGAAAAAGTACTTTTTTTTCTACAAAAATTTTCTTTTAGCCTAAACTTTTTCATTTTCACATGGGGAACAGGATAAAATGGATGCTAAAAATTGTTGGGCAATTTCTCCTGAGTACACCGATACCTCATATGTGGTCATAAACCACTGTTTGGGCACACAGCAGGGCTCAGAAGGGAAGGAGCGCCATTTGACTTTTTGAACGGAAAATTAGCTCCAAAAGTCAAATGGTGCTTCTTCCCTCCCGAGCACTGGCATGTGGCTAAACAGTACTGTTCAGTCACATGTGGAGTATTGCCATGTTCAGGAGAAATTGTGTAACACAATTGGGGCCCCCTTTTTTTTTTTTTTTTTTTTTTTAAACTATTCCCTTTATCAAAATTGGAAATCTGGGGATAAAACATTTTTAGTACTAAAAAAAAATTTTCTTCATCCCCCAAACACTAAACTTTTGTGACATACCTGTCATTTTAATATGCTCACTGAACTCCTAGATAAATTGAGTGGTGTAGTTTGTAAAATGGGGGTCACTTGTTGAGGGTTTCTGCTGTTATGGCACCTCAAATACACTGTCAAATGCAACATGGCATCCCCAAACTATTCTAGATAAAGTCTAAAATCCAATATGGTGCTCCTTCCCTTCTGAGCTTTGCACTGTGAAAACTACTTTTGAGGCAATCACATATGGGGTATCAGTGTACTCAAGAGAAATTGCAAAATAAATTGTATTGTGCATTTTCTTCCTGTTGCCCTTGTTAAAATACAAAATTCGGGGGTTCAAGGTGCTTACCACACATCTGGATAAGTACCTTGAGGGAGCTAGTTTCCAAAAGGGGTCACTTGTGGGGGGTGGGGTGCTTCACTGTTTAGGTACATCAGGGGCTCTCCAAACATGACATGACTTCTGATGATTCCAATCAATTTTACATTTGAAGAGTCAAATGGTGTTCCTTCCCTTCTGAGCCCTGCTGTGTGCCAAACATATTCCACCACATGTGCTATTTCTCCTGAGTACGCTGAAACTACATAACAAAATTTGGGGTCCATTTTCTCCTGTTACCCTTGTGAAAATGCAAAATTTGGGGATTATGTAACATTTCTGTTTTGTCTGAGGGGTGCAGTTTTCAGAATGTGTCACTTTTTGGATATTTCCTGTCAAAGAGGCCCCTCAACGCTACTTCACATGTAATGCGTTCCCTAAAAATTATGGTTTTGTTAATTTGCCTGGAAAAAAAAATTGATAAGCTTTCAAAATGTTAAACTTCCCACCCCAAAAAAAAAAAATTGTGCCGATATAAAAAGTACACATGTGGGAAATGTTATTTAACCATTTTGTGCGATATAACCCCCTGGTTTAAGGGCACAAAAATTCAAAGTTTGGAAAATTGAGACGTTTTCATGCCCCCCACCCCTCCACAAATAAATGCAATGAATATCGTCCCAAATTTACCACTAACATGAAGTACAGTAGGTCACGAAAAAAACAGTCTTAGAACCACTGGAATCCATTGTGTTCCAGAGTTAATACATCATAAAGTGACTCTGGTCAGAATTGGAAAAAATGGCCAGGTCATGAAAGTGGAAAGTAAAGGGGTTAATTACAATGTGTTTCGGGGGAAAAAAAATCTCAAAGTCGCCTGGGTACATTAACGCATTCCAGAGTTATTACCACATAATGCGATATTATTCAGAATAGTCCTGGTCAGGAAGCTGATAAGCTTTGGTGTGAAGGGTTTAAATAAAAATAAATTACCGTAATATACCGTATTTTTCGCTTTATAAGACGCACCGGATTATAAGACGCACCCAGATTTTGGAGGTGGAAAATAGGGAAAAAAATATTTGAAGCAAAAAATGACTTTGATATGACAGTCAGGCCCTGCGACCAGTCAGCGCTGGCATCTGTCTCCTTCGGATGCAGGAGCAGCATGTGAGCAACACCAATGACTTCTTGCTCCAGTGTCTGATGGCGGGGAGACAGACGCAAGCACTGACTGGTCGGAGGGCTGAGTCTCATAGCAATGTCACATGGAGATGACTATGCAACTTCTGACAATGTTGGAACCGCTGCAGCATCGTGGGTAAGTATGGTCTTTTTTAGGCTGGCTTCACACTAGCGTTCCCCTCCGCTGCTTCCTGTGGAGGGTACCGCAAGCTGAGTGCAGGCACCGCAAGTCCCTATGTTTAACATGGGGACGCGGGTGCCTGCGCTCAGGTGCAGATTGGCATGGCACCCATTCACCGCCATGTATGATTTGTACGCATGCGTATACTTGCGCACAAATCACACACTCTCGTCCACACCCTGAATGCGACATGCGTTCCTAGTGCGGACGAGACTGTATGATTTGTGCGCATGCATCCGCCTGCGTACAAATCATACATTGCAGTGAATGGGTGCGCACGCCAATCTGCACCCGAGCGCAGGCACCCACATCCCCATGTTAAACATAGGGACTTGCAGTGCCTGCGCTCAGCTTGCGGTCCCCCTCCGCAGGACGCCGCAGAGGGGGACACAAGTGTGAAGGCAGCCTTAATTATACAAGGGCCAAAAAGGTGAATGAGATGGGATTTGTTCATGTAGTGGCAACCCCTTTAAGAACTATAACTCCCAGCATGTACTGTAGATCCTATAGCATGCTTGAAGTTCTAGTTAAGCACAGTGTTAACTTTATTAGTGGTTATGTTACATATACACGTGCACTCACTTTAATGTATCCTGCTTTGCCATCACCCTGCTGAAATCAAGGAAGTGGCGATAGTCTGCAGATCAAGTTCTGATGTGATTTACTGTACGAGGGAGGGCCAGGGAGGGGGTCTATACACTGTGCTGAAATATAATGCTCCAGCCCTGTCTCCTAATTACAAGTCACCACAGCAGAGCTTGACCTGTAGATGCAGGATGTAGATACAGGAGCTGTACACTGCTGTTATGCAGGCTCCAGCCCTGCTCTCCATACACAGAAGCTCCTCAACTGCAGACCGAGCTTCCTGGATTTCTGCACTGTGCAGGGCTCAGCAGGACACATTACAGAGAGCAGAGGGAGGGAGGCACCACACTGTGATAAGGTACCGATCTCCCTGCTCTGCCCCTGACTACATGGCAGTGAATCAGCACAAAGCTCAGTGCTGATTCACTTACAGCAGCTGTGCCCTGCTCCTCCATTCTCACTATCTCCAGCACACAGTCTCCCCAGCCACTGCAGGAAGCTGGAGAGAGACCATGTGTGCAGGCTAAGCAGCTTCTCCTGCTCCCTGTGCTCTCACCTCTCCTCGCTGTGTTCAGTGCAGAGAGGTGGGTGGAGACTGGGAGCAGTGAAGTGAATATCTAAGTAGTTAATGAGCCGGGGACACGTGGTGCTCCTGCCGCTTGATTCTTCAGCAGGGACCATTCCCTGCCACTGCTGTCCCCACTTCACTGCTGTCCCCCCCTCCCAAGCAACTGATGATAGAATGTTATATTCCTTTTATAAGACGCACCCCCACTTTCCTCCAAAACTTGGAGGAAAAAAAGTGCGTCTTATAAAAGGAAAAATACGGTATATATATATATATATATATTTATTAAAATCTTTAACTTGTCTCCATGTTGATTTTAGACATATAGCCAATTTCTCTCTCTGAAGTTTGTAATGTGACTTGTGTTTCATAGGATGCAAGGACGCAATGCTGATATGGTGAGACAAATGTATCATATTGTGCAGATTATAAAACAATTTAAGAGGAAAATAGGAAAAATTTATATTAAAAAAGGGGGCCAGTCTTAAAATCCGAGTCAGTTTTATAATCCGAATAGCTTACCAGGGAGTGGAGACAACAGTGGTGGAGCACAGTCACTAGTCATTGTCGTGGAGATGATGTGGGCGGGTCATGTCATAGGCGGTGCTCCAGCAGCTGTTACTGCAATGCCGTGGGGGAGTGAGGCTCAAGCCGAGATGTCAATCTACACGAGTCGCCTCAGACACCAACGGTAGTGTGAAACTGGCTTTACAAACGTCTTGAAACCCCAGGATCAGACTCTGGTGCAAATATGCCATTGTTGGGGATACATGAGGATTTGGATAGCACATCGTGGAGTGTGGTGAGAGGCACACATACTACTGTGGTGTCAGTTATTAAGATCGCAGTTTAGCACATACGGGCGAATAAACTCAAAAGAAGCAATGTATATGATTTTATCGCTATATCAGCATTGAGTCCTATAAAACAAAATCACATTACAACCTAAGTATAAATCTGAAGTGACATATAGGACACTAAAGAATTAAACATACTTTTGATATTTTGTTGATAACTTTTTTCATTTTTACTATCTTTGTTGCAACATTACCTAACATTCATACAACAAAACTATTCACATGAAGAGTTTTTGCTAAATTTTTTTTCTGCAGACAAAACTTGTTCTTTGCAGTAAAAACGCCATGTTCAAAATGACCATTTTTAGTGGTTTCGCATTAAAAAAAAAGTGTGTTTTTGCAGCAATTTTTCACTTCTCATTTCTTTCCATGGGTGAAACAATGATGCAAAAAGGCTGAAAAAATAGGCATGCTGCAGATTTAAAAACCAATGCACTTTTCCAGCTCAGGCAGGCAAAAAAACAAGCATATATATGAGATTTCTGTAAACCAAAAAAGCAGCTTTTGAATTTGCATAACAAAATGCTGAAAAAATGCAATGTGTGGACGTAGCCTAAGTACTGTATCCTGTGATGTACCAACTAGATGTATCAGAGACAGGTCTGCTGCAATCTAAATCCAGGACAGTTTGCTGGATCTTGTTGTCCCACAAACCTTTTTGTTTAGGGTTGGGTTTAGGGATGGCCAGATGTGCAAGAGGGGCTGGCCATCCACATACCCATCCTCCTCCAGGGATGTGGTCAGGGCTGATAACACGTGACTTCTCAATGGTCACAGGATGTAATGTCAGCCCAGGTCTTAGAGCAGGGGTCTCAAACTCGGCTGGGTTGGTGGGCCGCACATAGAAAAACATTTATAGTGGGGGGCCGCATCTCTTGTAGGACTAAGTGATATTTTTAGAAACACCAGAATTTTTTGCTCAATGTAGTAAAGTACAAATCCTAATCCCTTTCTTGTAGTAATGTCCCCATCCTGTAGTAATGTCCTTTTCTACTGATGTCCTCGATCCTGATCACCTTTTCTAGTGATGTCCCCCATCCTGATCCCTTTTTCTAGTGATGATCCCTATCCTGATCCCTTTTTCTAGTGATGTCCCCCATCAATCATGGTCCCCTTTTGTAGTGATGTCCCCCATACTGATCACCTTTTGTAGTGATGTCCCACATCATGATCCCCTTTTCTAGTGATGTCCCCCATCCCATTCCCCTTTAGTAGTGATGTCCCCATTTTGATCCCCTTTAGTGATGATGTCCCCATCCCGATTCCCTTTTATAGTGATGTCCCCCATCCTGATCTACTTTTATAGTGATGACCCCCATCCTGTTTTACCTTCTTTTTACACACTCAAATACACACTTTATCACACTCACACATAAACCCACACACAAACCCACACACAGACCCCCCACACACACACACACACACACTCTCACACACATTCACACATCCTCATACACACTCTTACACTCACACTCATACACACACTGAAACTCGCACACACTTTCTTATACACACATCCTCACTCACACACTCACCCTCACACACACACTTGCTCACGAACATTCACACTTTTCTCACTTTAATGATGCATCGCTCCAGTGCAGGGGGCCGCCGCGGTCCCCACTGTACTGACTTCCGGCCTCCGCTGTGCTATGACTTCCTCCAGCCGCTGCTCAGATAAGCTCTGTTGCTCATCAAGATCAATGCAATCTGCCAGCCAGAGGCCCGCAGGTGACGTCATATTCTGCCGTCAGCTGCGGGCCTCTCATTGGCTGGCAGCTTGCATTGATCTTGCTGAGTGGCAGAGCTGGTTAGTCCTGCACTGGGGTGATGCATCATTAAGATGTCCAAGGTGCCGCGGGCCGCATAGTGAAGCCCCAGGGGCCGCATGCGGCCCTCGGGCCGCGAGTTTGAGACCCCTGTCTTAGAGGCTGAGAACTGGCTGCTGGAGCACATGTGGAAAAACCAGGTCTGGAGCTGGCTGTAGCTCCTGGAGCAGTGGAATGGCAGGAGTCATTATGGACCTTGACAGACCTTGGTCAGCGGTTCCAGTCAGGCAGATGTCCTGAACAGACGGCCTGATTGCCACTGTTAGCTACACATCTCAGATGAAGAGATCAGCTGAGATGTGCTGTGAGCTCACATCTTACATTGGGAGGCAACCCATGATGAACATGTGTGTCATAGGTCATGAAGGGGTTAAAGATCATAAGGTGGGATCTGTGAGCAGGCACTGTAGGACAGATGTACCATATTTTTAGGACTGTAACATGCACCTTTATTCCCCCAAATTTGAGGAGAAAGTGGAGGTGAGTCTTATAGTCAGAATAAACGGTTGTGGCTGTGGAGGGGTGGGGCGGGGGTTCGGAGTAGAGGTAGTGGTGCAGGTCACTGGAGGCAGAAGGCTGTAGAGCGCCTGCTGGTGACCATGTGGACCCGCTAATTAAGCTAATTTAACATTCACTGCTCTCCCATGTCCATCACCTCTCAGCACTGAAGCCAATGCTGAGAGGTGGGCAGGGGGAGCTGCCCACTGATCACATGCGCCTGCAATTAAACACAATGGATTTGCACCGATTCCCGGGCACTCTGCATGTGAGCTGTGAATATCCTGGCAGGCAGCAGTGGATGGATGATTATATTTGCCGTCCATTGCCACGTTCTGCTCGCATCCTGGCAGCTGAGCTGACAGCCTGTGGAGCTCGGCGCAAGACTACCATGACATGCAATGTGCTCCTGCATGCTGGCAGTGCTCAGTTGCCGGCATGAGAACAGTATGATGCTCTGCAGCGGGGAAGAGGTGGAGGTGCGACTAAATTTTGTATTTTAATTATGCGCCGTTAATGGGGCCATATACCAGGTTGATAACATTATCAGGATGGGGGACATTAATACAGAATATAGAGACATTACAGCCATAACAGTGTCAGCAGCACATTCCCCCTTCCGATAACAGTGCCTCATGACCACATTCTTTATTTTAACTTTTTTATTTTCCTCCTCTAAAACCTAGGTGTGTCTTATATAGTCTAGTGTGTCTAATGGGGACGTCACACACGTCAATATCGCTTGCAATATCACTGCTGCACATGACGTTGCAGCGACCCGTCTTTGGGTCATTGTTGATCCTTGTTCATGCATGCATGTTACCTTGTTATTATTTTTGCTGTACCTTGCTACACCATTTGTTTTACATGTAATGTAAATACTCATTGTATGGTCTCTATTTTTCATTATTTCAATATTATATATGTCTACCATTGGAATAATGGCATATTTCCATATGTTTGTTAATTTTCTTTGATCTGTATAGATAAATCCTTGAGAAAGGCCAGTTGGCCGAAACGTCGGATATTTTGTTACATGCTGGATTTGTCCAATAAAAGACTGACTATTTCACATAACCAGTTTCAAAGTTATTAGTGTGCCGAGGCTACAATTAATTGGTTGCAGCGATATTGACATGTGTGACAGAGCGCATCAACCAGCGATAAATCGCTTGTTGATGGTGGCCAGGTTTTAGAACCTGCTCTAAAACCTGGCGATGGTCGCCCAGTGGACACTGCGTGTGACACCGGGAGACTAGCGAGAAGCCAGCTCCCAGCGCCCCTCAACAAGCGCTGGGAGCTGGTATCCATGGTTAATAGCGGGTAACTACCGTATATACTCGTGTATAAGCCGAGTTTTTCAGCCCAAAATTTGGGCTGAAAAGTCTCCCCCTCGGCTTATACACGAGTCAATACGGGTGGGGGCTGTGGAGGCTGCAGGAGGCGGGGTGGGGGCTGCTGTATGAGCGGCCCCGTCACGTGGGGCCGCTCATTAAATATGCACTGCTTCCCCTGTCAATCAGCGGCAGGGGGAAGCAGTGCATATAGCCCCCAAATGCTGGCACTCGCCCCCCCTTGTAAGGGCCCCCCTTCCCCCCCATGGTTATATTACCATTCCGGACTTCTGATCCGCGCCGCTCCTCGGTGCTCCTCGCTGCTCCGTCCGTCTGCTACATCCGGGATCTCCGGCCGTCGCAGGCATATGACGTCATCGAGCGACGGCCGGGGATCCCGGATGTAGAAGACAGACGGACGGACGGAGCAGCGAGGAGCGGCGCGGATCAGAAGTCCGGAATGGTAAGAGAAGCAGGGGGGGGGGGCCCTTGCAAGGGGGGGGGCGAGTGCCAGCATTTGGGGGCTGCTGGGGACCCCCAGGGGACAGCTGTGTACCCCCCCCTGGGGGCCGCTGGGTACCCCCCCTGGGGGCTGCTGGGTACCCCCCCTGGGGGCTGCTGTATACTACCACTGGGGGCTGCTGTATACTACCACTGGGGCTGCTGTATACTACCACTGGGGCTGCTGTATACTACCACTGGGGCTGCTGTATACTACCACTGGGGCTGCTGTATACTACCACTGGGGCTGCTGTATACTACCACTGGGGCTGCTGTATACTACCACTGGGGCTACTGTATACTACCACTGGGGCTACTGTATACTACCACTGGGGAGGCCTGTATACCACACTGCTGGGGGCTGTATACCTGTGCTGGGGTCCACCCTCGGCTTATACACGAGTCAATAGGTTTTTCCAGATTTTTGGGGCAAAAGTAGGGGGGTCGGCTTATACACGGGTCGGCTTATACACGAGTATATACGGTAAGCGCCACACGGCGCTTAGTTACCCACTTGTTTACATGGTTAACAGCGATCTCGCTGGCGTGTCTGCCTGTGTGACAGCTCACCAGCGATCAACCTTCAAGGTCGCCATCGATCAGATCGCTGGCGACATTGATGTGTGTGACGTCCCCATTATAGTCTGAAAAATACGGTAATTACCAGACAGAAGCAGCCCATGGGTAGCTGGAAATTAGAGTGCTAAACCATTCAACTGGCTATCCGTGTAATATGAGCAACAACAGGGTCTCCACAGTAGAAGGTGATTTATAGTCGCTCTGCTCTGGCTATTAGATGGTTGCTGAGCCAGGCAACTCCTAAGGATAAATACACACAATGTCTTAATTTCAATGGTGATGCCACTGAGCTTTTTCTAGAGGAAGCTGCCATGAACAAACATGTTATTCTTTTTAACTGATTCATGAACTATGTTGTCAGGGTTGTGGAGCCTGTGTCGGTGTTCATTTTGGTGGAGTCGAAGTTGGAGTCCGGAAGCAGGGAAATTGAGGAGTCCGAGTTGGATTCGGAAGTTTGGCTTACAGATTTACACAGCCCTGCCTGTAGTGGTTAAAAGTAGTGGCAAAAACATATTTTAACATTAATGTGCATTATGTTCACTTTTAGGCAGTAATTTAGGTGCACATATCAAAAACACATCTCTAATGGAGACTTGTAGTCTCAGATGTTTCTTCTACTAATCACTATGCTGTACCTTGTCTATTTTGTGATTACAGATATATTCCACTTCATAATCTTTTAGATTCTTCCTAGTAAGCCCAAGGCATTGGCAGATGAGTAACTCTTTCCGACACAATTCTTGAAGCGTTTCATTGGAAGCCAGACATGGCACACACCAAGCTGTGAGGAGAGAGGATACAGTGAGGCATTGCCTTAGCAAAATAAACTTTACAGTATTATGTCCATCACTTTAAGTTACATTCACACAAGCGCACCAAAAACAGATCATCACAAATCCATGATTTCACTGCAACCAGCAAATTGCCAGTGAAATTGCAAGCAATATTGCCCCGTGTAACGGTACCTTTAGGCTATGCGCTGATGTTGCACTAGTGATGCAGAATTTTCTGCATTAAATCTACATCTAATATTAACTTACCTAGTCTGTACATTCTGTCTATATGAGGCAGTTTACTACAATTCCCGGCACTGCCGGAAGCCATATTGGGACCCCCAAGTGATGGGTGTCCCAATATGATGCCCTAACGCCAGCGGGACACTGACACTTCGAACCCCGCCGCCTGCACGTCTGGCCACCTGCACAACCGCCCGACATCGACATCCGGCACCACTGCACCCACCTCCGCTAGGAATCTCCAAGGCACTGTTTGCAATCTGTACAGGAGGAGGTATACAGAGGGCAATGCAACCCATCTGCTTCTGCACATGCCACAGACAGAGCTTTGGAGTTTCCTAGAGGCGGTGGGTGCGGACACATATGCACGCATACACACACACACGAATATGTGCATACTAGCACATCTCAATGAATTAAAATATCATCCAAAATCAATGTAATATTGCCATGCATTTCTGAGAGCCCTGAAACACATTGAATAATAAATCAAAATTATATTCACCCTTTGATGTCTCATGGAATATGGCAGGACGGTTTTCAACCCTATAGCCTCTCTACTTTAATTTCAAGAAATTATGACCTTTGGGCTTGACCAAGTCATAATCATCAACATTAACAGAAAAACACTTGAAATATATAGTCATTACAAAAAGAGTGATCTATGTTAATGAGTGGCTACTGTATTCATAGTCACCCAGGCAGGCTCTCCCTCTTCCTAATATCACGCTTTAATAGGCGTGATCTTCAACGCTGATTCAAATGCGCGCCTCCCGCTCTCCTCTGTCGGCGGGGCTGCTGTGCGGCTGTATGACGCGAATCGCGTCATTTCCGGCTTCGGGTGACGTATGTACACCCGCGCCGCTCTGTTAGCTTAAAGCCCCGCACTGCGCATGTGTGCTGGAGGCATAACAGATCGGCGCGGGTGTACATATGTCACCCAAAGCCGGAAATGACGCGATTCGCGTCATACAGCCGCACTGAAGCCCCGCCGACACAGAGGAGAGCGGGGAGGCGCGCATTTGAATCAGCGTTGAAAATCACGCCTATTAAGGCGTGATATTATGAGGAGGGAGAGCCTGCCTGGATGACTATGAATACAGTAGCCACTCATTAACATCGCTAATGAGTGAGTTTAATAACGTTTATCTTCATTTTCACTAGATGCATTTAGGAGCAAAAAGGAGTGTAGGATAAGTGATAATATGCTCCAGGGACATCTTTTAATAGCTTATGAGGCGTTTTGGGGGCGACAGGATCCCTTTAACAAAAATCAGATATTAACTCAGGTGGAGCCGAACACCATAACAGGCCGTACATACTCTGACACAAAATGAAATGGCCGTTGCTAGTGAGCGCTTATGGACAAGATTACATTTCACCCACTAGAAGGGACAAATTGATGATAAAAGGCCACTTTAAAAACGTAACATTAATTGTTTGATCAGTTCATATTTTATAGAACGAGGATTTAACTACTGTACTATTCTTCTTAAACACTTCATAAATGACATGATTATTGATATAATAGAAGAAAAAAATTGTTACATGTATAAATAAGTTTAAAAAATATTGGTTCTTTTAATCTTGTTCAATCACACTTGAGGACATGATCACCTTTTTTCTTTTGGTTTGTTCAATGCATTCAGGTTGAAAATGCTGAGCAAGTTGTGTCATGATGATTAAGGCTACCTTCACACCACGGCAAGATCCGATCCAGGGCTGTCAGGGATGAACCTGGCAGCCCTGGACCGGATCAGCACACAGAAACGGAGGGTAAATATGCCCTCCGGTCCGGTGTGCAGCCGGACACAGATTCCGCTGCTGAAATAACAGTGGCGTACAGCCGCAAGTGTCCAGTTCCTGGATCCTCCCAGGCCGGCCCCATAGGCTCCCATGTTCGGGGCAATCCGGTGCTCCCTGATTCAGGAGGATCCGATTTGGGGAGATTTTTCTCCCCGGACACAAAAATCCAGAATGCTCCGATTTTGTGTCCGGGAGCAAAATCCGATTCCTCCCAGACATCCAAAAACCGGATGCCTAAAGACATTCATCCAGCGTATTCCGGCCCCATAGGGTTACTATGGGGTCGGAATCGGATCCGGGGGTGTCCGGTTCACACCGGACAGCCCCGGATACAAAAAAATGTGGTGTGAAGGCACCCTAAGGGTGCTTTCACACCGCGATTTAGTTAAATCCGATGCTGTCTGATGAAAATCGGACAGCATCGGATCCAAATGAGCCCCCATGTAATCCAATGGGGATTGGATCGGATTTGGCATAATTGCCATGCGATTTGCCTCCGATCCTGTCTGATTTTTTTTTTTTGCAGGAGCTAAAATTGGAGACTGCTACGTTCTTAGCTCATGAATAAAATCAGAGAGAATCAGATGGCAATTATGCCAAATCCGATGCCTTTAGACATCTGATGTCTCCTCGGACCCGACTATTGTGTGCCGCCTAATTTCACTTCCGCAATGTATATACATGCATTGCAGAAGTGAAATATAACCAAAATCAAGTGTTTAAAATAAAAAAAATCTTTATTCTCACTTGCAACCGCTCATGTGACCTGATGACACTTCTGACATCATCGCAGGCTGACCGCGGTTTTTTTCCCTGCCGCACCTGCCGCAAGTGCAAAACCGCACTTGCCGCATCTGCCGCAAGTCCCCTATACTTCCTATGGGAAAAAACGCAACCGTGCCGCAAGTGGAACGGTTATGCGGCAAACGCGGTTTTTTCACCGCATCTGCCGCGAATTACGAAAAACGCTGATGTGAAAGGGCCCTAAGGGACCTTTCACATCAGCATTTTTTGAAATTTTTCACCGCATCTGCCGCGTTTAACGCATAACCGCGACACTTGCGGCAAGCCCCATGCAATGTCTGTGGGGTTTGCGGTAAGGGTGCGGCAGGTGCGGTTTCGGCACTTGCAGCAGGTGCGTCCGCGAAAAAAAAATGCTGTCAGCCGTGGTTTTTTTCGCGGCCGCACCTGCCGCAAGTGCCAAAACCGCACTTGCCGCACGTCCGCCTATACCTTGTATGGCGTTTACTGCAACCGTGCCGCAAGTGCAGCCGGTATGCGGTAATCGCGGCAGATGCGTTTTTTCACGCATCTGCCGCGATTTGAAAAAACCGCTGATGTGAAAGGGCCCTAAGGCAACTGCTGCGATTACCGCATAACAGCCGCACTTGCGGTTCACTTGTGGCAAGCCCCATACAATGTCTATGAGGCTTGCGGTAAGTGTGCGACAGGTGCGGTTTCGGCACTTGGTATACCGCTTTTTTTTTGCTGCCGCACCTGCCGCAAACACCAATACCGCACTTGCCGCAAGCCCCATAGATATTGTATGGGGCTTGCCGCAAGTGAACCACAAGTGCGGCCGTTATGCGGTAATCGCGGCAGTTGCGTTTTTTTTCACTGCCGTGATCAGCGAAAACTGATAATGTGAAAGGGGCTTAGGCCCCTTTCACATCAGCGTTTTTCACTGAATGCGGCAAATCTACCGCACTTGCGGGAAGCCCCATGCATTGTCTATGGGGCTTGCGGCAAGTGCAGTATTGCCACGATCCGGCACTTGCGGCTGCAAAAAAAATGTGGCTAGCTGCAGTTTTTTTTTTTGCGGCCGCAACTGCCGGATCGTGGCAATACTGCACTTGCCGCAAGCCCCATAGACAATGCATGTGGCTTCCCGCAAGTGCGGTAGATCTGCCACATTCAGTGAAAAACGCTGATGTGAAAAGGGCCTAATGTGAGATGACATTCATAAGTACAGGACTGCACAAAAGGCCCTTATCACTGTGGAGGCAGAAATATACAGTAGGGTGGAAAACGTCCAAGCTGTCAGCAGCAGGAGGGTTCACAGCTTGTAGTAAAGGTCCGGGGATAGCTGATGACTGATCCCACACATGGCTCCATTGAACGAGTCCGAAGACTCCCAGTGTGAAAGTGAAAGCGGCCGGTGTGAGGTGACAGTGACAGATCTCCGGGGATGCCCTGACTCCATGCCAGCCGCCTGTCACCCTCACAGCTGTTCCTCCTTCCTCACGTGCGGACACTTTCTACATACAAGTATCGGTGGGTACAGAAAGTAACGAGCGGTGCCATGAGGACTCAGCCCCAGAGCCGCCCCACACTGCGGGCACTGCCATACCGTCCACATTCCTAACCCCCCAACACTCCAACAGGCGGCAGAGGAGTCAGTGCACACCTCTGTATGTGCGGGGCACAGCTGCGCCCACTGCTCTCCAGCTCCTATGGCCGCACAGTCACTTCCCGGCCGCTGCTCTTGTTTAGCAGTTTGTATCCCGCGCGTCTGTGTCATCACAGAAAGCGAATTGACGCTGCGCCACTCACCTCCACGCGTAGCGGCCATCTTGTGCCGCCGCCAATCACATCTCCTTGTCGTGACGTCACAGCCCCACCATCCTCTGCACACACAGCCTGCTCACTCCAAGCCAATCACCGCGTACCTCACGCCTCACACGTCACCAGGGGGCGGGCCTTGTCTCCACAGCGGTTAACTCGAACAAACTGTTTTACCGCCAATACAGCTTCCTGTTATCACAGAGTAGGCGGCTCGCGGTGCTGTGTGTGGAGCCTGCAGATAGTGCTGCTCTCTCCACAGTGGCCCCTCAGTATTGACTATACCTCTGAAACCGCCATATGGCTAAGTGCACACTGTGGATATTTGTTTGTGCTACTTTTCCAGCCTCAAAAACGGCATGCATGCTATTTTGCTATGTTCACACTGCTGTGCTGTGTTTTTGTTAGGCTGCTTTCACATGGTGCATATTTGTCGCGTGTTTTTGCCATAGAAACGTATCTGCGTCTACATTTCCCAGCATGGACATTCACTTTGTGCCATTCAGACACCACGTAATTTTACGCAGCGTTTTTGGTGTAAAAAACGTGCATGAAAAGAATGAACATGTCAATTATTTCAACACGTTTCCTCCATAGGCCCCATTATAAGCACTGGAAAAATGCATTTGTCTGCAATTGAGACAATGAGTTTTTCTGCACATTTTTTTAAGCGCGGTTTCTCCCATGAAAACTCACGTGTGGAAAAAAAAGGCAAGAAAATACGCAGTGTGTGAACACAGCCTTAGGGTGCCTTCACATTAGCGTTCCCCTCCGCAGCGTTCCGCAGAGGGGATCCGCAGTGTGAACGCAGCACCGCCAGCCCCTATGTTTATAATGGGAGCGCACAGTGCTGCGCTTGACTGCGCATGACCGTGCGCACCCATTCACTGCCATATGTGATCTGTGCGCAGGCGCATGCCTGCGCACAAATCACACTCGCTGCACCAGGGACACAACATGTTGCGTCCCTGGTGCGGGCGAGAGTGTGTGATTTGTGCGCAGGCATCCGCCTGTGCACAGATCACATATGGCAGTGAATGGGTGCGCACGGTCAAGCGCAGCACCGTGCGCTCCCATTATAAAGATAGGGGCTTGCGGTGCTGCGGTCACATTGCAGATCCCCTCTGCAGAACGCTGCGGAGGGGAACGCTAATGTGAAGGCACCCTTAGCTGTGTTTTTCAGCTCAATAGAATGGCTGGAAAACGCAGCAAACAAAAAAGCACAAGATAATTGACAGGGACTTTGAAAAACGTATGCATTTTTGGCACCACTGAAAAACACATGTAGTAGGCACAGCTTTTAGAAAATCACATTGACTTTCATTACAACAATGTGTGTCATACATGTTTGGTGCAGGAAAGCACAGTGTGCACATAGCCTTAGGCAACTTTCACATTTGCGTTCAGAATGCAGCGTAACCGAACGCATGTGCATCGCGTACATATGTTTAACATGGGAACGCATAGTACTTACGTATGGCTGTGTTTGGTTGCGTTTGCGTTAGGATGTTTTTTAAAAGCACCCTCCGAACGCAACATGATGCATTTTTTGTGCATTCACAGGCGCTTGTTTTATCAGCAAGCGCACAAACAATGCATGGAGCTCAATGGATCCGCAGTGTCATATGCATGACAGCACAGGCAGATGCTGCGGATCACATTGAAATGCATTGTAAATGTGCCCGGCCACCCAATCAGCGGTCTCAAAGGCGGCCGGGAGATCACCTGATCTCCCAGCGGCCGCCACTGAGAGATTGGCTGATCTTCTGGCAGCTGCCTCTGATCTCCCAGCCTCCGCCGAGACCGCTGATTGGGTGGCCTGGTACCATACTATGTGAACGCATGCGAAGAATCTCCGCTGAGTTCACATTAGTATGACTGCGTTTGCGTCTGCATGTCAGATGCATGCAGACAAACGGTAGTGTGACACCAGCCTTAGGGTACGGACACACATGCGAGTGAAAAAACGCTCCGATTCACAGATCCGAGAGTTGGACGAATGTCATCTGAGTTTTGGTCAGTGTGGCTTGCGAGTGCTGTCCGAGTGCAATCTGTTTTTTTCCTCAGCAGCTATTTACTGTATAATCAGTTACAGGAACATTTTGTACAATTGAGCTACAGAATGGTAATGCATCAATTAAAACTCGCATTAGACTTGGATGGTGCGAGTGCGGTCCGAGTGCAATCCGTGTTTTTTGTGGGACCCATAGACTTGCATTGGTGAGTCTCGTCCATGACTCGCATAGAATCATAACATGTTGCGATTGACTCGCAATCCGATGCAGGAAAAGCGTATGAGACTCGTAAATGTGCTCTCAGACATTGCCCATTGGTCCGAGAGCAATGCGATTTTTCTGCACGGTACACTCAGATGAGTTTCACGGAAGTGTGTCTGAGTCCTTAGGGTGGAAACACACTATCCTTCTTACATGCGAGTCTCTCGGAGGAGACTCAAATCAGTGACCCTGAACAGCCTCTCGCTCTCTGGACAGGGAGTGTGGAGCTGCATAGAAATACAAGCAGCTGACATTCCCATCCTGACAGGAGAGAGGCCATTCCAGGTGAATGCTCCAAGACTCGTCCAACTGCCTCACATATGACATAGGCAGTGTGATTCCAGCCTTAGGCTACGTTCACACATTGCACATTTTTGCACCCTTTTCAAAAATGTGCAATGTGCCTTGTGTCTGCCAGCAAAGTAAATGGGAAATTCTCTTTGCCATACAGATACGGCACAAAAAAATACGCTGCACTTTCTCCCATAGGGGCCGGCACTGCAGGATCTGATGTCACAGAGGGGGAGGAAGAATCCTGTTCCTCCTCCCCTCTGTGACATGTGTGACCTCCCCATTTGGGTTTCGCAATGTATTAATATACAATGCGAAACCCAAATTATAGTTAAGCAAATGTGTTAAAAATAATAAAAATTGCCCGTCCGAAGCTGTTCCGGTTACCGGGAGCTGAGACAACCACAGGTTACAAGCTTCCAGGACCTTGAATGATGTTATCGGGGGTGCTATGATTGGTCGCTCGCGGTCGTGTGATATGTGACATCATATGACGCGCATATCACATGACCGCGAGCGGCCAATCACAGCACCCAATGACATCATGCAAGGTCTTTGCAGGTCTATACCTAATATTGTGGCGGCTCCTGGCTTCCTGAACATCCACCGGAGGGTAAGTATTCATTCTTTATTATTTTTAATACATCTGGCTTTCTTTAATTTAGATTTCACAGTGTATATTAATACACTCCAAAATCAAATGGGGACTGGCAGACATGTCACAGAGGGGAGGGGGAACCAGGATTCTTCCTCCCCTCTGTGACATCACTTCTCCCCTGGGCCCGTAATAAAAGCGTGCTGTGTGAAAGCACTGCTTCTTTTTTTGTGCTTTTTTGCGCGGCCACAATACGTAGGCTAAAAGCGCACACAAAAAGCGCAAAAAAAGAAGCAGTGAGTGAACGTAGCCTTAAGGCCGCTTCACACGCTAGGATATCGTTAACGATATCGTTTGTGTATCCTTGCGTGTAAACGAACAATGTAAGATGGAAAAATCGTTGGAATGTTCATCCAAAAAATGAGATCCTGACCTCAAATCTATCGTTTGTCGTCCAATTAAGGATCTGTGAAGCAGCAACATCGTTCAGGGTGACACCTTTTTGAACGATGTCGTTCATATTTTGCCTATTTCTGCCGCTATTTAACATCGTTTATGCATTCTTTACCGCATCTCTGGCGCGTTGCCAAATTTAAGATCGTTAACGATCATCCTTGTATCTGACAACGCACCAACGATGTCGGAAGGATCGCAGTCACGTGACATAGGTAACGATATCGTTCACCTATATCCTAGTGTGTGAAGCGGCATTTAGAGTGCAACACAGTGGAGATAGGAGATGACAGAAACACATCTAGCACTACAAAGCACTCGCAACGTCTAGAGGGCACATAGCCTAAAGGCCACTTCACACGCTAGGATATCGTTAACAATATCGTTGAAACGTCATGGATTTGTGAACGTTCTAACGATATAGTTTGTGCGTCATTGTGTGTGAACGAACGATGTAGGAAGGAAAAATCGTTGGAAGGCGGCCGTCACACGGTTCAATTTAATGCACGATATCGCTTAAGCGATCTGCTTTTCTTTTTCGCTCCATTGGGAGACCCGGACATTGGGTGTATAGCTTCCGCCTCCGGAGGACACACAAAGTATTACACTTAAAACAAGAAGTGTAACTCCTCCCCTACTGCCTATACACCCCCTCTAGGAGGAATCCCATCAGTTCTTAGCTTTGTGTTGAAGGAGGCACACCTGCACTCATGCACTCTCACTTAGTCTTACTCACTCTCCTTGGAGAGTGTCGGATGGAAGCAAAGAGGATCCTTAGGGACCCCCAGCATGTCTCCTTCCTCACCCTCGGGCAGAGGCGGTTGAGGTACCCTTGGGGTACGACGGGCTGGAGCCCTCATGCTGCGTTTTCCTTCTCCATCCCCTCGGGCCTCTGGAGAAGTGGGATCGGTACGGGCTCCCAGAACTTCTGGAGCTCTGACTCCATCTACAGCCCCTAGGGATCCTGTCGGCTGGTGTCGTGGACCACAGGGCTCGGTCCCCTGCACCTCATTAAGGTACTCTGGGAGTTATGCTTGCCCTGCCTGCCCTGCTGCAGCCCGGTCCATCCACCTGGGGAGGGAGTATGTGGACTCTGGTGACATTGTCCCTCTGTGTGTGCTCCCTCCAGGCTCTCATGCCCTCTTCAGTGGGCTCTTTAATGTGTGTGCTGCTGCTCACACTCTAGAGGGGCCCCTGGTGGTATTTTCCCGGTCCCTAGCGGCCTGCCACTGCAGCGCCGCGGGTTTCCCGGGGGTCGCTCGTACTACCGCGCTCGGGTGCTCCCGAGCGCGGGCCGGCGTTATAAATTTAGGCCCCGGCTTCATTGAGGCCTTGTTTTTCCTCCATGAGCCCGGGCTCCACTGGAGGCGGGCCCGGCCGCCTTTGGGGGCGGTCTTGGAGCTCGGCCGCTCCCAGCCATGGCTTGCATCATGGCCTGGCTGGGAGGGAGGGGAGTAGCCCTCCGGATTCCCGGGCTGCTAGGCCACGCCCACTCGCTCGGCTCCGGCGGCCATCTTATGTAGGGGCTGGAGACTGCTGCTCCCATACTCCAGCGTCTCCCCTACACTCTGCAGCTGCCAGTAAAGAGCGGAGCATCCGGAGGGCACACACACTCCCTGGTCGGTCTGGTAAGTCACCACAGGTCTCCTGTTGGTGCCTTTCCTTCTCCTATTCCCCCCTCTGGCTGGTTTCCCTCTGGGAGGATTAATCCTAAGGGCGACATGTCTTCCACCAGGAGCAAAGCCCCTAGGGTGAAGGCATTTTACTCTTCTTGCACTGTCTGCAAGATTGCCCTGCCTGCTGGGTCTATTGACCCTCATTGCACTGTCTGCGCTTTACATGACTCTGTAGCTGCTCAGGGGGCCCCCCCAAGCTCTGCTACATCAGAGCCTTCCCCGAGTCAGGGGGACCAGGATGTCCCTCCTTGGACTGTAGCTTTTACTAGGACCTTTTCAGAGTCTTTTGCCCAGTCCATGACGGCTCTGACCAGGGTCTTGCAGGAATCTTTGCAGGCTGGTCACCGGGAAAGCGCCCCCGGTCCCTCTGCCTCACGCCGCAGGCACCTCAGCGAGTCGTCCCCTGCTGAGGGTGTGGATCCTGGAGACAATACAGGGGTCTCGGACGCAGATCCCTCTCCTCGGCCACCTAAACGCCCACGTAGAGCACTCTCTCCGGCCTCCTCTCTTCGCACGGAGCAGACTGAGGGTTCTCAGATTGAGGGGGCTGATGGTCAGGAGTCCGTGAGGCCCTCGGACGAGGCCTCAGAGGAGGATTCCTTCGTGGATGACTTGGTGTCCTCCATTAATACGGTATTGGATCTCACGGCTCCCCCTCCCGCGGTGGACACCTCGCTCTCAGAGGAACTGTATCAGTTCCTTCCTCCATCCAGACCCCGGGGATCTTTCTTTGATCATTCGAACTTTAGATCAACGGTTCAGACCCCCAGAGCTTGTCCTGACAAGCGCTTTTCCAAGAAACTGAAGGATACTCGGTATCCTTTTCCCTCTGACGTTGTGAAGGGTTGGTCGGCCTCTCCTAAGGTAGACCCCCCGGTCTCCAGGTTGTCGGCCAATACGGTCATGTCTGTTGCAGATGGCTCCTCTCTTAAGGACCCCACTGACCGACAGATTGAACTTCTGCAGAAGTCAATCTATGAAGCTACAGGAGCCTCGTTTGCCCCGGCTTTCGCTGCAGTTTGGGCTCTGCAGGCTGTTTCTGCCTGCTTGACAGAACTAAATGCGGTAGCTCAGGATCTTCCTGAGGTGACTACCCTTACTGCTCAAGCGTCTGCGTTTACTGACCACGCCAGATCGGCCGTCATGGAATCCGCCAGCCGTACTGCAGTGGCCTCGGCTAACTCTCTTGCAGCCCGCAGGATGCTGTGGCTGCGTGACTGGAAGGCTGATGCCACGTCCAAGAAATTTCTACAAGGCCTCCCGTTCGCGGGACACAGGCTCTTTGGCGAACAATTGGACGACATCATCAAGGAATCCACGGGTGGAAAGTCAACTTCTTTACCTCAGACCAAGGTACAGAAGTCTGGTCAGCGTCCGATGCACGCCAAGTTTCGTGCCTTTCGTCCCTCCTCAAAGACGTCGTCCTCCTCCTCCTCCCGTACGGACAGGGATCAGAAGTCAGGCCGGCTGTGGAGGTCCAAAAATCAACAAAGGAAGCCAGCCAGCGCTACAGCTGCCAAGGCGGCCTCTTCTTGACTCGCCGCCTCTCCCAGCAACATCCTTGGTCGGTGGCAGGCTCTCCCACTTTGGAGACATCTGGCGCTGCCAGATCCAAGACCAATGGGTAGTCGACGTCGTCACCCAAGGCTACAGAATAGAACTGACCTCACGTCCTCCGACTCGTTTCTGTCTCTCTTCGCCCCCGCCAACAAGGGCCTTGGCCTTTCGTCAGGCGCTGGACGCTTTGAGACGAGACGGGGTGGTGACCCAGGTTCCCTCCGGGGAACGATTCCGGGGGTTGTACTCGAACCTCTTCACGGTTCCCAAAAAGGACGGCTCGGTACGACCGGTTTTGGATCTCAAACTTTTCAACCGGCACGTGAAGGTCAGGTCATTCCGCATGGAATCTCTGCGGTCTGTGATAGCGTCTCTTTCTCAGGGGGACTTCCTAGCCTCAGTAGATGTCAAGGACGCCTATCTTCATGTCCCCATCGCTCCGGCACATCAGCGATGGCTGAGGTTCGCGGTAGGAGAGGAGCACTTTCAGTTCGTGGCTCTGCCCTTCGGCCTGGCCTCCGCACCAAGGGTCTTCACCAAGGTGATGGCGGCGATGGTGGCGGTTCTACATTCTCAGGGCCATGCAGTGACTCCGTACCTGGACGACCTTCTAGTCAGGGCCCCCTCGGCGGAGCAGTGTCAGCGGAGTCTCTCGATTACTCTAGACACGCTGCAGCACTTCGGGTGGTTGATCAACGTACCCAAGTCTGTTCTTCTGCCTGCTCAGTCCATAACTTATCTGGGCATGGAGTTTCATACTGCCCCGGCTCTGATCGTCCTTCCGGTCGACAAACAGATCTCGATCCAGGAGGAGGTCCAGTCTCTCATGCGGTCAGACTCAGTGTCCATCAGGCGTCTGATGCACGTTCTAGGGAAGATGGTGGCGACCATCGAAGCAGTGCCATTTGCGCAATTCCATCTCTGTCCGCTGCAATTGCAGATCTTGCGCGGATGGAACAAGAAGTCCTCCTCCCTCGACCAACACATCCCTCTGTTGTCGGACAGGAAGGAGTCTCTTCGTTGGTGGCTGCTTCCCTTCTCCCTCTCTCGGGGCAGATCCTTTCTGCCCCCCTCTTGGTTGGTGGTGACCACGGACGCCAGTCTTCTAGGCTGGGGCGCCGTTTTTCTTCACCACTGGGCACAGGGCACCTGGACATGGCGGGAATCCTCCCTTCAGATTAACGTTCTGGAGATTCGGGCCATTTATTTGGCTCTTCTGGCTTTTCAGAGATTCCTGGCGGGGAATCCAATTCGGATACAATCCGACAACGCCACCGCGGTCGCTTACGTCAACCACCAGGGAGGCACTCGCAGTCCTCAGGCCCTTGCAGAAGTCCACCGTATCCTGCAGTGGGTCGAGGACAACGGCTCGTCCATCTCGGCAGTACATATTCCGGGAGTGGACAATTGGGAGGCCGACTATCTAAGTCGGCAAGGTATGGACCCAGGAGAATGGGCTCTTCACCCAGATGTCTTTCGCCACATCTGCGACAGATGGGGCACTCCAGATGTGGACCTCATGGCCTCTCGGTTGAACCACCAGGTCCCGCTGTTCATGTCTCGCTCGCGGGACAGCAGGGCGGTGGCGGCGGACGCTCTGGTCCAGGACTGGTCCAGGTTTCGTCTTCCGTACGTGTTTCCTCCAATCCCTCTATTACCCAGGGTTCTTCGGAAACTCAGGATGGAATGTCATCAAGCCCTGCTCATCGCCCCAGACTGGCCCAGGAGGGCCTGGTATCCGGATCTTCTACAGCTCTCGACGGGGATTCCGTGGAGGCTCCCTCCACGGCCAGACCTTCTGTCTCAAGGGCCGTTCTTCCACCACAATTCAGCGGCCCTCAGCCTGACTTTGTGGCACTTGAAGACTGGTTGCTGACATCCTGTGGCTTTTCTTCGGAAGTCGCCGCAACCATGAGACAAGCCAGGAAACCTGCCTCGGCAACAATTTACCGTAGAGTCTGGAAGATTTTCTTTTCTTGGTGTCGTCTCCACAGAAAGTCCCCCTGGCCTTTCTCTCTTACAACCCTGCTTGCTTTTCTTCAGTCCGGGTTGACCAAGGGGTTGGCTCTCAGTTCCCTAAAGGGCCAGATCTCCGCTCTGTCTGTGCTTTTCAACAAGCGTCTGGCTAACCTGCCTCAGGTCAAGACGTTTGTGCAAGGGGCAAATCACATCGTGCCCCCCTACAGACGTCCTCTGGACCCATGGGACCTTAATATGGTTCTCGCGGCTTTGCAGAAGCCGCCTTTCGAACCCTTGAGGGAAGTGTCTCTCTTGAGACTTTCTCAGAAAGTGGCCTTTCTGGTGGCTATTACATCTTTGCGCAGAGTTTCGGAGCTGGCAGCTCTGTCCTGCAAATCTCCTTTCCTGGTAGTTCACCAGGATAAAGTGGTACTACGTCCTGTGGCGGAGTTTCTACCGAAGGTGCTGTCTCCGTTCCACCTGAATCAAGACATTGTCCTGCCATCTTTTTGTCCTAATCCGGTTCACCAGTATGAGAAGTCCCTCCATACTCTGGACCTGGTCAGAGCGGTCAGGATTTATATCTCCCGCACGGCTGCCTTTCGCCGCTCGGATGCCCTGTTCGTTCTCACGACGGGCAAGAAGAAAGGAACGCAGGCTTCCAAGTCCTCCTTGGCTCGGTGGATCAAGGCTCCCATTCAGGAAGCCTACATTCTCTCTGGTACACCTGTGCCGGCTGGGATTAAGGCACATTCCACAAGAGCTGTGGGTGCCTCGTGGGCCCTACGTCATCAGGCCACGGCGCAACAGGTGTGTCAGGCGGCCACTTGGTCTAGCCTGCACACCTTTACGAAACACTATCAGGTTCATGCATATGCTTCGGCTGAAGCTAATGTGGGTAGACGGATCCTTCAGGCGGCGGTTGCTCACATTTAAAGTTACTGTCTTGCTTGGGTCTCTTCCCACCCAGGGATAGCTTTTGGACATCCCAATGTCTGGGTCTCCCAATGGAGCGAAAAAGAAAAAGAGAATTTTGTTTACTTACCGTAAATTCTTTTTCTTCTAGCTCCTAATTGGGAGACCCAGCACCCACCCTGTTGGCCTTTGGGCGTTGTTCTTTTATGTGAGTGACTGGTGTTGTACATGTCGCTCTTTTGGCCCTGTTGGCCGACAATGTTTAACCGGACCTTTTGGTCTTGATGTGGGTTTTATCCTCCTTCCTGCTTGTGCACCGAACTGATGGGATTCCTCCTAGAGGGGGTGTATAGGCAGTAGGGGAGGAGTTACACTTCTTGTTTTAAGTGTAATACTTTGTGTGTCCTCCGGAGGCGGAAGCTATACACCCAATGTCTGGGTCTCCCAATTAGGAGCTAGAAGAAAAAGAATTTACGGTAAGTAAACAAAATTCTCTTTTTTGATCGCTTAAGCGATATCGTTTGTGCATCACTGCGTGCGATCAAGCGATTTTACAATGTAAAATCGCTTGATCGTTACATCGCAGATATGAGAGCCGGAGCTCATATCAAGCGATAATCGCTTGTTCAATCTGCTTCATCGTGGTGTGTGACACCACGATGAACGATCTCCCAGCGGCAGAGCCTATGCTGGGAGATGGTATCTATGGTAAACGTCGGGTTACTAAGCGCCGCGCGGCGCCTAGTAACCCGATGTGTACCATAGTTACCAGCGATTTCGCTGCCCCACATCGCTGGTGAGTCTGCCTGTGTGACAGCTCACCAGCGATGTGAGCGATATTGTTAGCGATCGCACGTGCACGTGATCGCTTACAATATCGCTCACGATATTGTAGCGTGTGACGGCCGCCGAACATTTATCCAAAATTTGTGATCCGGACCTCAAATCTATTGTTCGTCGTCCAATTAACATCCTGGGAAGCCGCAACATCGTTCAGTGTGAAACCTTTTTGAACGATGTCATTCATAATTCTCCTATTCCTGCCGCTTTGTAAAATCGTTCAAACTTTCTTCTCAAAGTAGCTGGAGCGTTGCCAATTTTAAGATCATTAACGTGTGGCAACGCACTAACGATGTCGGAAGGATCGTGGTCACGTAACATAGCTAACGAGATCGTTCACCTATATCCTAGTGTGTGAAGTGGCCTTAAAGCTATGTGCACACTGTGCACTTGTGCTGCATTTTCTGCACCAAAAATGCATGAAACACATTGTTTAATGAAAGTCAATGTGATTTTCATTAAGCTGTGCCCACTGTGCCAAAAATGCATGCATTTTTCAAAGTCCCTGTCAATTATCTAGTGCTTTTTTTGGGCTGCGGTTTCCAGTTACCAGCTATTCAAATGAGCTGAAAAATACAGCACTAATGAAAAACACAGCAGAAAAGCACAGTGGGCACAGAGCAGAAAAGCATGCATGCTTTTTTGAAACAGCTGCGTTTTTGAGGCTAGAATAAAGCGGGCAAAACAAATATGCACAGTGGGCACTCAAGGCTGGGTTACACGCAGCGACATCGCTACCGATGTCACTGCAACGTCACAGGTTTTGTGACATTGCAGCGACCTCGCCAGGGACGTCACTGTGTGTGACATGCAGCAATGACCAGCGATCAGATTGCCAGGACCATTTTTCAGTCGCTGGTCTCCCGCTGTCACGCATGCATCGGCATGTGTGACGGGCAACGACTAGCGATCCCCATGCTGCGCCCTAGACACCTGACAGATCCCTGCGACCGGCATCACTGGGTGATCGCTGGTGAGATCTCATCAGCGATCACTTATGGTACCATTACACGCCGCAACAGGATGGTGACAATAACCGGGTACATGAGAGAAATGTATCTTGCACCGCCAAATCAACCCGCTGTTGCGGCCTGTGAAGACGGTTGTTGCCACCCGTCACTTGAGGCACCTGTTTCAGAGCAGAGCCCTAAAACAGGTGGATTTCAAGGCGATGGTTGCGGGTTGTATCGGCGTGTAAATATGGTAGGGTAAGGTTTATTCGTCACCTAGATAACTCCCCGGGGCATGACACAGCCTCCGGGAAACCACCCCCCTTCAGCGATCATTGGAGGAAGCTCTTGCGTTACGATTGGTAGTCGCTGCATAGGGCGGCATATTTAAGGAGCTGACCAGTCACACTACACAATTGCTCGTGCGTCATGTATTAGTCAGCCTCCTGCGCTGGCTGCCCAATCATGATGTTATTGCTTTGTCCTATCAGCGTACGGAATTCTCGTAATCCACAATTGTGGCACGCCTATTTGTTGTCCCTGCTGCCTTTGTTCCGGCGTGTAAATGTGGTAAGGTAAGCTACAGAAGGTAACTTGTGGCACCCGGCGGTGTATCCAGAGATAGATGTAACCTACCGTAGCGCACCTTGTTGGGGCGTGTAAAGGTGGTGCGGGTACCATTGGCAACCGTTTGTGCGTGCTCGTGCACGTGAAGCACCCGGTTGTTGCCACCATCCTGTTGCGGCGTGTAAAGGTACCATTACTGATGTTCCAGCGATCCCGGTCCAGTTGGATCGTTGATCGGGTCGCTGGAACATCGGTATGTGTAACCCGGCCTTTAGTCTAATGGTACATTTACACACGGCCACAGGAAGGTAGGAACAGGCAGGCATCGGACACAAATTGTGCCTGTTGCCTTGAAAAGACCTCGATGTGGCTGCGTGTAATTCAGGACTTTCCTTCCTTCAGTGAAGTCACAGGAAGGAAAGTCCTGAATTACAAGCAGCCACATCATGGTCTTTTCAAGGCAACAGGCACAATTTGTGTCCGATGCCTGTCTGTTCCTACCTTCCTGTGGCCGCGTGTAAATGTACCATAAGGGTACCATTACACATCGCAACATTGCATGCAATTTCACTTGCACTTTGCTGGTTGCAGTGAAATCATGGACACATTGTTCTGTTTTGTTGCTATATATAAATGGAACAATGTGTCCATGATTTCACTACAACCAGTAAATTGCAAGTGAAATTGCATGCAATATTGCGACGTGTAAAGGTACCCTAAAGGCCACGTTACACATACAGATATATTGGTCACAGATCTCTGGTTGCAGTGAAATCATGGACACATTGCTCCATTTTGTGGCTGTGTACAATGGAACAATGTGTTCATGATTTCACTGCAACCAGAGATCTGTGACCAATATATATGTGTGTGCAACGTGGACTTAATGGCCCCTTTACACGCAGCTACAGGTAACAGGTTTTCCACAGGTAACTTACTGGCTGCAGTGAAATCATGGAGACATGGTTCTATCTTGTTGCTGTGTACAAATGGAACTATGTCTCCATGATTTCACTGCAGCCAGTAAGTTACCTGTGGAAAACCTGTTACCTGTAGCTGCGTGTAAAGGGGCCATAAGGGTACCTTTACACGCCGCAACCGCGGCGAGAAATGTGGCAGCGATATTGTGACGTGGAAATATCGCTGCCACATTTCCACCCAATTGCCTCCGTATTGCGGCGTGTAAAACAGGAATTTGGCGGCGATATGTCGCCTCGCTCCGGTTGCCTGGTTTTAGTGCATTGCTCTAAAATCGAACCCAGGAGACAATGGTTTTATCGCTGCCAAATTCCCAATTTACACGCCGCAATAAGGAGGCAATTTGGCGGCGATACTTCCAGCGAGAGATATCGCCGCCAAAAATGTCTCCCGCGGTTGTGGTGTGAGAAGGTACCCTAAGGGCCAAGTCACACACAGATATCTGTGCAGATATTGTTCGCAGATCTCTGGTTGCAGTGAAATCATGGACACATTGTTTCATTTGTACACGGCCATGAAATGGAACAATGTGTCCATGATTTCACTACAATTATATGTGTGTGTAACTGGGCCTTAAGTGGTTAAAAGTGACTTGTCCATCCCTCATGGTGGGTTTACACGCTCCAACGTCGGTCCGATATTGGATCCGACGGCGCGGGAGCACGCATTTTGTGCCCGGATGTCAAAGAATCGCATCGGAGGTTTACACAGCACGATATCGTGATACAACGTCCCTACGATGTCTACGCACCCCGACCCAGGACCGACCATTTAACATGGGAGTGAATGGGGGACGTTGTACTGCACATCGGAGTTGGGCTGTCACACAGCACGATCCAGCTCCAACCGGCATCCGATATCGGGCCGTTGGAGAGCAGGCTAATTAGATCCCCGATATCGGTTTGACATCGTTCGTGCATCGTATTGGACGTTCACACCATACAACGCACAAGCGATATCTGGTCCAACGCACGAACCACGTGACTTTTGGTCGGAGTTGGATGCCGATATCGGGACGTGTAAACCCGCCATCAGGCATTTTCTACTAGTTAAACTCTCCATACTTTGCAATGAATGTCAATAGGAAGACTATTTCATGTTTCCTTCAAAAACTGCTAGTGTCTACATTGTTTAATGGATTAAAAAGAAAATATCCATAAAATGAAAGTTAAAAGGCAACCAAATAAATGCTGATAAATACTTTGGAGGAAAAAAAAAACATGAAAAATGCTCATGAAGTGACAAAAAAAAGTGCTGAAAAAACCTTTAGGAGTATAAAATGGCATGTAGGAGCAATTTTTGTAGCGTCTTGTGCTTGAAAAACACGTTTTTCATCTCTGGAAAGGCATGCAAAAAGTCCCTGAGGCTGTGTTCACAATGACGTTTTTCAACCAGGAGTGGGTAAAAAAAAGTGGTGATGTGTTTCTATTATACGTGGACAAAAGACGGAATCTGGGCACTAAGGCTGGTTACACACTACGATTTTTTGAAATCCGACGCTGTCCGCTATATGTCGGACAGCATCAGATCCGAATTTGGCCCCATGCGATCCTATGGGGATCGGACCGATTCGGATGTGCACTAAATGGCATCCGAATTGCGTCCAATCCGATTTTGTCTGATTTCTTTCCGGTGCAAAAATCGGAGACTGCTCCGATTTTTGCATCCGAATCAAAAATCGGTTAGAATCGGACAGGAATCGGTCCGATTCTATTAGAATGGTTGCCTATGGGGATCAGATCAGATAGAAAATCGGATCCGATTTCTGATCCAATTTTCTGTATAGAGCATGTGAGGCACCGCCGGCATGGTCCTCATGGCCGGGGCGCGTCACATGCAGGATCAAGGTATGATCCTGTGCACACTGGCCGGTTTGACTGATAATGCTGTGTGAACCAACTGTGAACACAAGGTTTCATGTTACTAATGAGCGGCAGTGAGAGTGGGATGAGATCTAGGAGGCTCTAAGGCAGGGGTGGGGAACTCCAGTCCTCGAGGGCCGCAATCAGTTCAGGTTTTCACGATTTCCTTAGTATTGCACAGGGATTGGAATCATCACCAGTGCAAGTGATTATGTTATCACCTGTGCAATACTAAGGAAATCCTGAAATCCTGCACTGTTTGCGGCCCTCGAGGACTGGAGTTCCCCACCCCTGCTCTAAGGAATGAGGGCTGAGTGCTGACAACCCGGAACACAGGGAGTTAACCTGAGCTGTGTGAAAGGCTGATTACCAGTAGCTAAGGGGGTGTGTCCATGTGGGTGTGGCTGGCACGATAAGAGCCAGCCAGCTGAGTGATTGAGAGATTGATTCAGAGACCAGCCTGAGAGCTGAGCAGAGCCAGTCTGTGTGAGGGACTGGGAGTGCAAGTCCATGCCGCCATGTTGAGATGGTGAAGGGAGCATGCTAGCTCCATGCCAGTGCCGAGGTCCGCGGTTGTGATAGCACCTGGTGGGGAAGCCGTGGCTGAACCCGGTGGAGACTGGTCCGGGCGTGGGTTGAACCACATCCGGGAAAGGAGCCCTTGGGGGGACGCTTGGTGGACCCGTTACACAGGTAGCGAGACCCGGATCCGTGCCCGGTAAGACAGCGGTTCCCGTGTAACGGAGTGAGCTGTGTGTGAGTAATGCCAGGCGGGCATAACCGCTATTGGGTCCGACTAGGCAGTCGGTAAAGGACCCGTTGATGTATGTAGGGGCTTAGGCAATTGCCCTGAATGTAAGATGATGACCTATGTAAGAGCATTGTATAATAATGTGGGGAGAAAGTGACCCAGCCAGTATGGATGATGTTGGAGGCGTTCCGTCCCTGTGGGACGAGAGGGAGGCTTGCCCTGCTTCTTGCAGAGGGTACCCGTCCCTCAACCACGACCTCTAATGGTGTGGGTGTGCCTGTGGTGCCAGACACAGGGGTAATAGGGCTCCTAGTAGGTAACGGATGAGGTCCCCGTGTACTATGGTTTGCCAGTCCCTGTAATGGGCCATGGAGGAGCCACAGTCCCTGGATGATGGGCTGTGAGCGTGTGGAAGAAATGTATGTGATCCATGGACGTTTGAATGATGGATCACATATGGTATGTAAGGTCCCGGTCAGGCAGGAATCCTGACTACGGGGTAATGTTATGTCATCGAGCTGGGTGACTAAAGCCAGGCGGCAGGTACCGCCATTGGGACCCACAGGGCCCGTTGAGGCGTATGTAACGAAGGTCAGAAGCAGGGGTTAAAAGGGCTCCTAGAGTGGGGACACCATGGTTGAACCAGGTGGACTCTGACCGGGACGTAGGCAGAGATACGTCCGGGAAGGAGCCCCTTGGGGATACATGACATGCCCGATACTCAGGTTGCTCAATCTCTGTTATGAACCCGGAGGGGTCATCGTCGAAATATAACACATGTATTTATTATAAATGTACTGTAAGATGTGTAAGTAGGCCGGAGGCCGTAGCTACCCCGGGAGCAGGTGTTAGAGCTCCAATGGGGAGAGAGTTATGGTTACAGGTCCCGGGTTATTGTGAATGTATATGTGCAATGTTCTATGTAATGTATGATGTATTTATGTAAAGTGTTTATAATCAATGTGCAATGTGGCAAGCGTGCTACCCGGGTTATGTTATTATATGTGAAAAATAAACGGGTAGACATTGGTTAAACTTAAACACGTGTTTTGTCGTTATGCAAGCGGGTTCCCCGGTTGCTACCTCACAAGCATGCTCCAACATTCCCAGACTGCTCCCAAACTCTCAAATAGCCCTCCCCCACGGAGTGTTCCAGGAGCAGCTGTGGGCTACAGATAGGAGGTGAGTTCAGTGCTGTTCATAGGTACAAAATTTGCAAACAGGGTCCAGGGGTGCGTACATGGACTTGTAGTTACAGGTCCAGGGGTGCGCCCGGGGTCCAAGGGTGCGCCCGGGGTCCAGGGGTGTGCCCAGGGTCCAGGGGTGCATCCATGGTCTAGGGTCCAGGGATGCGTCCAGGTTCCAGGGGTGCATCCATGGTCCAGGGCTGCGCCCAGGGTCCAGGGCTGCGCCCAGGGTCCAGGGCTGCGCCCAGGGTCCAGGGCTGCGCCCAGGGTCCAGGGGTGTGCCCAGGGTCCAGGGGTGTGCCCAGGGTCCAGGGGTGCATCCATAGTCTAGGGTCCAGGGGTGCGCCCAGGGTGTCTATGTGTGTGTGTCTGTCTGTCTTTATGTGTGTGTGTGACTTGAAGATTTGCGTGTGAGTTCCAGGCTTGCATGACAATAGATGCAGTATGTACCATAAATGTTGGTGCAAAACTTGAAGTGTGATTGTTTTAAAATGTTGCACTTTTGTTGTGTATTTTTGTAATGCAGACTAATGACTGTATTGATAATAATTCACTGGTCAACAGCATTTTTGGTGCCAAAGATATTTCATTGAATTTAGGGTAACTTTGGGGTGCTGATTCTGAATATGTCATCAGTTTTGCCAGATTGGCTCAAGTTTTTGAGATTTTTCGTAAAATGTGTAAAAAAAAAAAGACGTTTTTTGCTACACGCGCATTAACTTTATTGATATTGTCATGAATACAATAAATTTAACAAAGTAAATGTTGATTTTAGTTTATTTTAACTAGTTTTAGAAAGTAATCTTCAAAAATGAACAAGACATGAAAGATAGACATTTAATCGCTGGAAAAGCGCTTTATATATGATTTTCTTCTATGTGAGCTATTGGGGCAGTCACGCTGTAGATTCCAGCAGTAATCAGCCATCATATGTCTGTCCTATCTGCCTTGGTACCTTTCCTCCATCACCATAATATCCTGATGAAATCTCTCCCCTTGTTCTTCGCTAAAATCTCCAAGGTTTTCTGGAAATCTGTCCAAGTGACTGTGAAGATAATGCAATTTAATGCTCATGTATACACCCAGATTTCTAAATCTCAATAGCATGTTTTGTACCAGTTCTTCATAATTGTCTGCCTTTTGATTTCCCAAGAAGTTCTTCACTACCAACACAAAACTACACCATGCAGCAGCTTCAATGTCATTCATTTCCTTAGGAAAATTTGAATCTTTAATGAGTTTCCGAATTTGAGGACCATCAAAGATTCCTGCCTTCAGTTTTTCGCTACTAAGACCAGGGAAAGATCTGCAGATGTACATGAAGCAATTACCATCTTTGTCTAATGCCTTGACGAACTGCTTCATTAATCCTAACTTTATGTGAAGTGGTGGTAGAATGATTTTTTCCCTGTCCACCAAAGGTTCGTTCACTATGTTTGATGCTCCTACTGTCAAGGTGTCCCTTGGAGGCCAATTCAGTTTCTCCCAGTGCTGATGTTTTGCTCTACTATCCCACATGCAGATGAAGCAAGGATACTTTGTGTATCCACTTTGCTGTCCAAGTAAAAAGTTGACCATTTTTAAATCAACACATATCAGCCACGAATGTTCATGGTAGCACAGTTTCTCCAAGACCATTTTGACATTTTGGTATTGTTCTGCAAGTTTAGTTGAGTGAGCTACTGGAAGAGATGCACACTGATTGCCATTGTTCAACAAAACACATTTCAAACTCCTTTTAGAACTATCTATGAAAAGCCTCCAGTCTACAGGACGATATACTTGTAAACCCATTTGCAGCATCAGGCCAGGAATATCCTTACAATATACAAGTAGGTCATCTTCACAGAAAAATGGAAGAAGTGCTTCTTCTCTGGTCCTGTAAGATGTAATTTTAGTTCCAGGCGTCAGACAATTTTTTTCACTTAGCCTTGAAGCTAAAAGTTCGGATGCACTTTTTGAGAGGTTGAGGTCTCTTATTAGATCGTTGAGCTCTCCTTGGGTAAATTGCGTAGGTGTTCTGAAACTTCCTTCATATTCTAGTTCACTTCCAGAACTAATGCTTAGCTCCATACCCTGCATTTCATCATCATCATCAGGTGGGGGAAGGTCAGAAAACATGGTAAACACAGGTACAGGCACATCTTCACAATGAGGGACAGGCCTTCTTGCAGATTCCATGTTAGGATACTCCCATTTTCGTTTCTTATGCTTATTGAATCCTTGTACTTGCACTGCACAGAAATAACAGTCATCATGATGATTTTTTTGCTCTCTCCACACCATTGGAACACCAAATTTGAAGCTTGTTCTTTGTCCTTTGCTCCATTTTCGTAATAATTCGATACATGCTTTGCACACTATGTGTGGTGCCCAAAACTTGTCTTGGTCCCCAAGCATAACCCCAAAATAGGCAAAATACACTTTTTTAACGAAGTCTGTTATGTTTCTTCTATGTTTTGGCAGTGTATATTCACCACAAATGTAACAGAATGAGTCTGGATCGTTAAGACAACTTCTTCTTGATGAGTTCATGCTTTTCACTGGAAAACAGACAATAACATAAAGTTAGTGCAAAAATCAAGCTATGAACAAACTTTTAGAACACTAATTAACACAAAAACTATATTGAGAACTGCTCAGTTCAAGTACTAATCCAAAGAAATTAATGAGATGATGCGTCGCATTTACCAACAAGTGCTATAAATAAGATACCAAAAATCTCAAAAACTTGAGCCAATCTGGCAAAACTGATAGCATATTCAGAATCAGCACCCCAAAAATACCCCAAATTCATTAAAATATTTTGGACACCAGAAAAAAAAATTTTTTTTGTTGACCTGTGAATCTGTATGTCTTTTTGCTTTTCCACAGATTCTTGACTTGCGTCTACAGAGATATCTGCGGCAAACAGTTACATTTTTTCAAAAATGTAATTGTCAACCTCATCTAGCGATGTAAGTATGTGTGTAAAAATGTTTTGGGGTACACATGTTGCACTGAGTAAATTGTGGCGCACTGTGTGTCTGTATGTGTGTCTGTCTGTCTGTCTGTGTGTGTCTGTATGTGTGTGTGACTTGAAGGTTTGCGTCTGGGTTCCAGGCTTGCATGACAATAGCTGCAGTATATGTAAATATTTGTGCAAAACTTGAGAAGTGTGATTGTTTTAATATGTTGTACTTTTGTTGTGCATTTTTGTAATGCAGACTAATGACTGTATTGATCATAATCTGTATGTCTTTTTGCTTTTCCACAGATTCTTGACTTGCATGTATATACCGGTATTGCTTTTGGGATACCTTTTGACTTCCGAAAAGAAGAAATATCTGACACAACCCTGACAGGAGTGTTGACCAGCAGGCCCCAGGGGAAATGGAGACAGGGGAAATGGAGCATGTAAGGATCCATTCTGCAAGCGTTATATTTTATTTTTTGGTATTTTTAATCACTTTTGTTACGAATGTTATATTTTAATTTCACACATTTTTTCCACAGGTAGCAGGAGGATCAGCATCGCAGGAGTCCCAGGGTCGTCGTAGTAGAGGCTGTTGTGGTAGTGGCCGTGTAAGTACACTTTTTCATTTCATGTACAAATTAAAAGAAACATTTTTTTTAAATAATTTTTTTATATTTACATTACATGGTTCCCAGAGGGGTACAGATCAGGATGGGGAGTTATCCATCGACATTGACCTCCTCATACAAGTTGTGGAGGCTAGGACAGCCCTCTGGGACCATCGGGACCCAAATCATGCCAACATTGCTACCACCAGACGACTCTGGGACCAAGTCTGCGCCGGGGTGCTCAGAGGTTGGGAGACTTTGAACATCCGCGGCCAAGATCGTCACCGTAAGTATATATTTTTGTTTAATTTTTTTAGGGTTTGATTCTACCAAATTGGTTATTGTAGCCAGCCACTCCCGCCCCCCACCCCACTAACTTCTTTTCCCCCGGCTCATCCTCTGGCCCACCATAAATAATAAAACCTCACTGACATTACGCAGTCCGCAAGCTCGCTTCACCTCCGTCTTATAGCATCTACATAATTTTACTATGTGTCATTCACTGGCAACTTGGTCAGATGATCATTCACATGACCGTTAATGCGTTATGTGACTGATCAGCTGTTCTGCTTCACAGGCAACGACGGGTAGTAAAATTCTGTAAAAGGCTTGATGGAGGTGTAGTGTGCTGACAGACTGCATATTGTCAGGGAGGTTTTATTTACTTTTGTACCACCACACTGTAGGAGTGTAGGGCAGGAGGCTGACCAGGGGGTGGGGCAGCAGGAGCACTCTATTACTGTCACGACAAATCTGCATCGTTGATTGGTTACAAGACAGGCAATCATCGACGTGGCAGTAGTATTACTGATGGAAAGACGCCAATATTTTATACAGTCGATGTATTTATAAAAAATTTTTGGGGGGCTGACATATTAAAATATCAAGTTCATCTTCAATACATCAATGTTGTTGCTTTTAGCCAAGAAAGGCTATTGAGAGTCAGAAAATAAAACTATGTGAAAGGATCTAGGTAGTCTAAAAGAACACGTAAGTATTTAAAAAAAAATATTTCATTTATATTTATTATTTTGTCTACAATTTTGTTCTTTTGAAGGTGATTTAGTGAAAAGCAAGTGGAATAACTTGAGTGACACCTTTAGGAGGCAGTTCAATGAGGACATGCGGGTTCGCAGTGGGTCCGGTGCAGCAAAGAAAACACATTACCGCTAGTCCCGGGCGTTAGAGTTTTTGAGACCATGTATGCTGGCTAGAGAGTAAGTATAGATTTATTATGGTTATTTTTTTTGTTGGTAATTTGTTTAATGTTATTTCAGGTTCAAACAGTATATGGCCTTATTCACACGTGCGTGAATCCACGGACGTTTGGGGTCGGGGCCTACACACATCTGTTACATACCTGTGACACGATGGGTGCTGTCCGTGTGCTATCCGTGTATCCACGGATAGCACACGAACATCATGTAATTTCGTACTCTCCTCGCTTCAGTGCCGCTGCTCCTCTCACTTCCGGTCCGCTCTTTTTTTTTCAGTGAATTGAATATTCGTGAGCCTAATGAACGGCACCGGAAGTGAGAGGAGTAGACAGCGCTTAAGCAAGGTGAGTCTGAAATAGAATTATTGTCAGCCTTGTCTGTTTCATCCGTGGTCCATACACACGGATGTCACACGGATGACATCTGTGTGCCTGGACATTTGCGTGTAGCAGCGTTCACTGACTCGGCCAAAAAAAGGCCCATAGGAGATCATGTGTCCCTGTATGTCCATGCCTCCGGCATGTGTACACACGGAACGCACATATGCCTGAGGCACGGATATTTTAATGAGCCCTATCATAAAGCTATAATTTTTTTTTTTTTTATTCACAGAACACACGGGAGTACACTGGAGCCCGCAACACAGATGTCAGAACTGCCTCCTAGAGCTGTCCCTACGTATGAAAGCGGTGACATCTTGGCTGCGCCCGTTAGCCCATCTGCCCAAACTGAAGGCTTGGCTTCATCGGTTTCCTTGGAGGCCCCAGAGACTGCGGAAGACAGAGGGGGGGAGATAGGGATTGTGATGAATATTGGTGAGGAATATTGCCATAATTCCCCATATTCCATTTCTCCCAGAAAACAATTTGAAGGCACATCTCACTCACAAAGAAAGCCAGAGACCATTCATCCTGGACAGCAGCAAATGGTAGAGTAATTAGTATGTAGATGAAAGCCGACTGTCCACACAACAGGACTCATCCTTAACTTTGATGTGGTAATCAGGTAGATGTATGGGGCTTCCTCAGGACTGGGGTTTGCCAAAAGGTGACACATCCAAGGCAGACTGGAAGGCACCGTGACTATAACATTAATATTTCATGAGCCGTGCTGTGTATGAACATGGCAAGCGTAGATCCATGATCGTGACGCCTAGGCGGTGACAAGCATGGTATTCACATGAATGTAGGATAACTGTAAGCCATCTAAACAGGATATTGGCTAGTAGGGTGTTCTCAGAATAGTCATGTTTCACATCCAGACGAAGATAAAATCATAACTAAAAATATGAAAGTATTATCTTCCGTCTGCGATGCCCATGGACACGGCTAGGGAACATTATAGAATTCGGGTGTCCATATCTCCCCTCAGAGGGGTGGGAGTTGTGAGACAGCCCAGAGGTGTGAGATGGGTGGAGGCAGGGGTCAGCCCATAAGGTGTAAAACTCATCTGCCCCATCTCCACCTGGTATTTCTTCTGAATGGGCATTTTTCCACCAACGCCAGAGATTACCCAAGGAACAGATTGGTGCCACGCCGCCCTTGTGGTGCCATCAGCACTAAGGTAACTGCTCACATGTGTATGTAATTCTGTGTATTCCATTCTTCCTTTTATTGGCATATCTGACTGTAATATTTGTAACATCTGAATAATAACTGTAAATATTAATATCTAGTGTACCATTAGGGTGATTAAATATATAAATTTAATCTTGAGTTGCTCTTTTTATCTTGATCACGATTCCCACGTCCGTGTGCTCATATAACGCTACCTGGGTTGGTTTCTGACCCAATATAAGCCCGACCACGGACCGGACTTATATTAAACGAGAAGCTGGTGGCAGCATTTGTGCGTGGGGTTATTCAGGGCCTCTGGCAGTGACTGGGTGGAGGAGATTATATGTGCTTCTGGCTGCGGGCTAGAAGGCATATACCACACTCACTGAGAGGTGCCTTAATAAACCAGCACAGGCAAGGCAGCTGCGGCCCTTCTTTATCCTCAGGCAGTTCTCTGACTGACCTGGGTTTAACAGGAGGCGCTGTGGAGCTGCCAGGTTCAGGTCACGATTCACCACAGGGATGTTGCCCATGAATTTTTAAATCTCTGTCAGCTCCAGCAGGAGATGTGGAGACAATTGTCACAAAAAGTGACAAATGGCTTTGAGCGGCTCCACATCAACCTGATGGAGGTGAAGGGATATTTAAAAGATAATACCACCCTCTATTTTAGATCGGTGGTCAGGGAAATGGAAAATATGTCCTCTGATCAGCAGTCCTATATACTACGGGGCTGCCAGGAACTGGTGGCGCGGGCTAGGCAGATGGGCCCTAATATACGGACATCTAAACCATCTCTGGCCCCCCTACATCATCCACATGACCATCCTCGTGACGTTGGCAAGGCTCCATTTCCCCAACATGTCGACAGACATATACAACCTCAACACCAAGGGCCCTTCCAGTCATCTACTGACGCTGTACACTACTCACAACCACGTGTGCCTACCCCATTATTACAGCCTCAACCTTCCCACACTATAACAACTGTTTCCCACCCTTCATACCCATCTTCAGTTTCCTTAAGCCATCCTCATTTTTCCTCTTCTCTCCAATCCCACTCATCCACATCCTGGCCTGTAGGCACCCACCCTTCCTCCCAACCCCACCATTCATTCCAACAAACCTCAATTGTAACCAACACTTCATCTGTTCCTAATCAATACTCCCGCTCCTCCACTCCTTTTTCGTTTTTTGACCCTTCCACCCTTCCCACATAGTTGTTAGTCCCTCCGATGCAAACCTTGATCTCCACAGCCCTTCTTTTTCAGCCTTTGATTCACCTCACCCCCCCCCCCCCCCTCCAGTGACACCACTCTTCAGACACCGCCTCCTCCCGGTAGTGTACTGCCTACAAGCACCTATAGTAACATTTAACCACCTGCCCCCCTTTATTTATAAATAAGTTTTTGTTAAAAATAAAATTTTGTTGGACCCGCTAAATTTATGTGTTTTATTATCATTGGAGTAAAAGTGTCATGTAAAAATTAAACAATTGGAATGGTAATGTGTCCATGTATGCATATTCAAGTTGATATGTACATACATATACACATTACATGGTTGTGATACATTATGATTTACAATGTTTGTATGTTTTTGTGCATTAGTCAATACAATACATGTAGAGTGTATTGGTTGACTTGTGTACCGAAACATCTACTACACAATCACTACTACACAATCAACTACAGTGTGTGTCACAGACGGGCTTATGTCGATATCCCACAATGCGCGGTGCCACCATTGTGGGCATACCGACACAAGCGATGAAAGTAAGAGACACTGACCTCAGCACTACCGACGTTAGCTGTGGATCATAACACCATGGAGTTCAGCGGCGAGACAGCTGGGAGTTGAGCTTCGCAAGACAATCATCTCCCGGATGCTTGCAGTGGAAGAGCGATGACCACCATATTGTAACACCCAACTGTGGGTATTCAAATATGGCGGCTGTGAATCAAATCCCCCACTCAGTGTCACGGACCGGCAAGAAGGCTGTTATCCAAGGTAAACAGCGGTTAAGCACCGCACTCTGTTTCGTTGATCTTGGATAGCAGCATTCTCGCTGTTCATGATCACTAATTAGTCTTTATAATAGCTCTACAGCGATCAGCTAACTATGTTGCAGCTCTCCCAGCCACGTTGGATATTTGGTTGGATCGCTGTGACATTGAAGACACTTTTCAAAGTGACAGTGGACAACCACTTCTTAAAGTAGTGGTCACCAACCAACGGCTGGCTTGACACTGCGGTCAGGTCCGGTCAGGGAGTCTACGGTTCTCATCAGGAGGCACCTAATCTGGCAGGATCCTTTTTTGTCCTCCATTCTGTTTTTGTGTCCAAAATAAAGTTATCCTACTGGATTCGGTGCCTCCTGCTGAGGAGCGGACACTGCCTGACAGGACCTGACAGCAGTATGAAGGCAGCCTTACTGTTGCGCTACACAAAGACCTCAGAGGGCCATTCTGTGCTGTTTCAATCCTGTTATAGTTTAAACTGCTATTATCTCTGATGCTTGTCTCTGCTGCCACATGCTGGCCAGACCCTTCAATTCTTCCCCCTCTTTCTTGTCCAGCCTATGGGGGTGCGGCTCCTGTACGTGCTGTTTTTGGTCGCTTCCTGTTTGCCCAGTCATTGGCAGACATTTTTCAGTACAGAGAGTTCATTCCCCATGGAGCTGAAGAAGCAAAGTTTTCGACCTACAAGTAGCGACTCCAGAGACAAGCTTCATACAAGATCTCAATGCCATGTTTTGGATCATTCATCTACGAAATAAACCAACATTGTTTTCATCCTAACGTGTGTACGCTTATCTGAGACGCTGCTCCGGGTCCTGTCTGCCCCTCTTACTGGAAGTACAAAGGTAAGAACTCTCACCCCATTATACACCAGCGTGCCTTTATCGCCTTTAAGTGGGAACAGAACAGTCGAAAACTTTGCTTAAAGGGAACCTGTCACCTAATCTATGGCCCCTAAACTATCACTACCTGCCCCTACAGACCCTAACTAGCTCCCTAACCATCCCTGGCTGACGTAATATGGCTTTATATAA